>JAJQKJ010000083.1:0-242044 GCA_029574335.1 Rana kukunoris | reverse complement strand
TGCCCCAGGGGACATGTACCAATGCTTTTTTTTATTTTTTAAAACGGCCGTTTTTTCGGGAGCAGTGATTTTAATAATGCTAAAAGTGCAATAATAAAAGTGTAATTTTTCCTTTAAAATTCGTACTATGGGGTCTCTAATGTCAGCATGTGAAAAAGCGCATGTTTCCCGTGGTTAGAACTGTCTCTGCACAAAATGTCATTTTTCAAAGTAAAAAAGCCATTTAAAACTGACTCGCGGCTATAATGAATTGTCGGCTCCCGGCAATTGCAGGAGAATTCATTCATTAAAAAAAGGAAAAAAAAAAAAAAAAGCGTGGGGGTCCCCCCAAATTCAATAACCAGACCCTTTAGGTCTGGTATGGATATTAAGGGGAACCCCGCCGTCAATTTAAAAAAAAAATGACGTGGGGTTCCCCCCAAATATCCATAACCAGACCCTTCGGGTCTGGTGTGGAATTTAAGGGGAACTCCACCCCAAATTAAAAAAAAAATGGCGTGGAGTCCCCCCTAAAATCCACACCAGACCCCTTATCCGAGCACGTTGACCTGGCCGGCCGCAGAAAAGAGGGGGGGACAGAGCGCGGCCCCCCCCTCTCCTGAACCGCACCAGGCCACATGCCCTCAACATTGGGAGGGTGTTTTGGGGTGCCCCCCAAAACACCTTGTCCCCATGTTGATGAGGACAAGGGTCTCTTCCCCACAACCCTTGCCCGGTGGTTGTGGGGGTCTGCGGGCAGGAGGCTTATCGAAATCTGGAAGACCCCTTTAACAAAGGGGCCCCCCAGATCCCGGCCCCCCCCCTGTGTGAAATGGTAATGGGGTACCTTGTACCTCTACCATTTCACGAGAAAAAAAAAATGTAAAGGGTTAAAAAAGACAAGAGCCGGTTTTTGACAAGTCCTTTATTATCTTCTTTCTTCTTTTCTTCGGGTTTCTTCTTCCTCCTCCTTCTTCTTCCTCTGCTTCTGTCTTGGGTCTTCTATTCCCGCATCTTGCCCGGCGTGTTCTTCCATCTTCTTCCGCTGTCCTTCTCGTCCGCATCTTCTTCTCCTTCTTCTTCTTCGCCGGAGGCGCCGCTTCCAATTGAAATCCCCGCTGTCTGCCGGACCACGCCCCCCCCTCTGACGCCACGGGCAAGCTCTTAGGAGGAGTGTGCTGCAAGTGCGTCCGTCGGGGGGCGTGGTGGTCACATGTCAGAGGGCGGCCAATTCAATTTGAAGCTCGTGCGCGGCTTTTTCTTTGCCAGAGTCGCCGCTTCCAATTGAATTGCCCGCTTTCTGGAACATGTGACCACGCCCCCTCTGACGCACTGGCACCACACGGGGACTTTCCTAAGAGCTTGCCCGTGGCGTCAGAGGGGGGGGGCGTGTGGTCCGGCAGACAGCGGGGATTTCAATTGGAAGCGGCCGCTCCGGCGAAGAAGAAGAAGAAGGAGAAGATGCGGACGAGAAGGACAGCGGAAGAAGATGGAAGAACACGCCGGGCAAGATGCGGGAATAGAAGACCCAAGACAGAAGCAGAGGAAGAAGAAGGAGGAGGAAGAAGAAACCTGAAGGAAAGAAGAAAGAAGATAATAAAGGACTTGTCAAAAACCGGCTCTTGTCTTTTTTAACCCTTTACATTTTTTTTCTCGTGAAATGGTAGAGGTACAAGGTACCCCATTACCATTTCACACAGGGGGGGGGCCGGGATCTGGGGGGCCCCTTTGTTAAAGGGGTCTTCCAGATTTCGATAAGCCTCCTGCCCGCAGACCCCCACAACCACCGGGCAAGGGTTGTGGGGAAGAGACCCTTGTCCTCATCAACATGGGGACAAGGTGTTTTGGGGGGCACCCCAAAACACCCTCCCAATGTTGAGGGCATGTGGCCTGGTGCGGTTCAGGAGAGGGGGGGGGGCGCGCTCTGTCCCCCCCTCTTTTCTGCGGCCGGCCAGGTCAACGTGCTCGGATAAGGGGTCTGGTGTGGATTTTAGGGGGGACTCCACGCCATTTTTTTTTACATTTGGGGTGGAGTTCCCCTTAAATTCCACACCAGACCCGAAGGGTCTGGTTATGGATATTTGGGGGGAACCCCACGTCATTTTTTTAATAAATTGACGGCGGGGTTCCCCTTAATATCCATACCAGACCTAAAGGGTCTGGTTATTGAATTTGGGGGGACCCCACGCTTTTTTTTTCCCTTTTTTTAATGAATGAATTCTCCTGCAATTGCCGGGAGCCGACAATTCATTATAGCCGCGAGTCAGTTTTAAATGGCTTTTTTTTTTTTTTTTTTTTCAGAATGTCATTTTGTGCAAAGACATATTTCTAACCGCAGGAAAAGTGCGCTTTATTCACCTGCTGACATTCCCCCCCCCCCCATGGTACGAAATTTAAAATAATTATTCAAATGACGTGGGGGTCCCCCCAAATTCAATAACCAGACCCTTTAGGTCTGGTATGGATATTAAGGGGAACCCCGCCGTCAATTTTTAAAAAAAATGACGTGGGGTTCCCCCCAAATATCCATAACCAGACCCTTCAGGTCTGGTGTGGAATTTAAGGGGAACTCCACCCCAAATAAAAAAAAAAATGGCGTGGAGTCCCCCCTAAAATCCACACCAGACCCCTTATCCGAGCACGTTGACCTGGCCGGCCGCAGAAAAGAGGGGGGGACAGAGCGCGGCCCCCCCCCTCTCCTGAACCGCACCAGGCCACATGCCCTCAACATTGGGAGGGTGTTTTGGGGTGCCCCCCAAAACACCTTGTCCCCATGTTGATGAGGACAAGGGTCTCTTCCCCACAACCCTTGCCCGGTGGTTGTGGGGGTCTGCGGGCAGGAGGCTTATCGAAATCTGGAAGACCCCTTTAACAAAGGGGCCCCCCAGATCCCGGCCCCCCCCCTGTGTGAAATGGTAATGGGGTACCTTGTACCTCTACCATTTCACGAGAAAAAAATGTAAAGGGTTAAAAACGACAAGAGCCGGTTTTTGACAAGTCCTTTATTATCTTCTTTCTTCTTTTCTTCGGGTTTCTTCTTCCTCCTCCTTCTTCTTCCTCTGCTTCTGTCTTGGGTCTTCTATTCCCGCATCTTGCCCGGCGTGTTCTTCCATCTTCTTCCGCTGTCCTTCTCGTCCGCATCTTCTCTTCTTCTTCTTCTTCGCCGGAGCGGCCGCTTCCAATTGAAATCCCCGCTGTCTGCCGGACCACGCCCCCCTCTGACGCCACGGGCAAGCTCTTAGGAAAGTCCCCGTGTGGTGCCAGTGCGTCAGAGGGGGGCGTGGTCACATGTTCCAGAAAGCGGGCAATTCAATTGGAAGCGGCGACTCTGGCAAAGAAAAAGCCGCGCACGAGCTTCAAATTGAATTGGCCGCCCTCTGACATGTGACCACGCCCCCCTCTGACGCACTTGCAGCACACTCCTAAGAGCTTGCCCGTGGCGTCAGAGGGGGGGGGGCGTGGTCCGGCAGACAGCGGGGATTTCAATTGGAAGCGGCGCCTCCGGCGAAGAAGAAGGAGAAGATGCGGACGAGAAGGACAGCGGAAGGAGAAGAAGATGGAAGAACACGCCGGGCAAGATGCGGGAATAGAAGACCCAAGACAGAAGCAGAGGAAGAAGAAGGAGGAGGAAGAAGAAACCCGAAGGAAAGAAGAAAGAAGATAATAAAGGACTTGTCAAAAACCGGCTCTTGTCGTTTTTAACCCTTTACATTTTTTTTCTCGTGAAATGGTAGAGGTACAAGGTACCCCATTACCATTTCACACAGGGGGGGGGCCGGGATCTGGGGGGCCCCTTTGTTAAAGGGGTCTTCCAGATTTCGATAAGCCTCCTGCCCGCAGACCCCCACAACCACCGGGCAAGGGTTGTGGGGAAGAGACCCTTGTCCTCATCAACATGGGGACAAGGTGTTTTGGGGGGCACCCCAAAACACCCTCCCAATGTTGAGGGCATGTGGCCTGGTGCGGTTCAGGAGAGGGGGGGGGCCGCGCTCTGTCCCCCCCTCTTTTCTGCGGCCGGCCAGGTCAACGTGCTCGGATAAGGGGTCTGGTGTGGATTTTAGGGGGGACTCCACGCCATTTTTTTTTTTAGTTGGAGTGGAGTTCCCCTTAAATTCCACACCAGACCTGAAGGGTCTGGTTATGGATATTTGGGGGGAACCCCACGTCATTTTTTTTAAAATTGATGGCGGGGTTCCCCTTAATATCCATACCAGACCTAAAGGGTCTGGTTATTGAATTTGGGGGGACCCCCACGCTTTTTTTTTGGTGTTTTTAATGAATGAATTCTCCTGCAAATTCCAAGAGCTGACAATTCATTATAGCCGCGAGTCAGTTTTAAATGGCTTTTTTCCTTCAGAATGTCATTTTTCACATGCTGACATTACACCCAGGGCCGCCATCAGGGGGGTACAGGCAGTACACCTGCAGGGCCGCCATTAGGGGGGTACAGGCATTACACCGCCCGGGGGTCCCCAGGGGCCCCCAGGGGCCCGGATGGGAACCACCCTAAAACAAAAAAAACTATTTTTTTTTTTTTTTTTTTGTTTAAGGGCTCCGAAGGTCCCCAGGGGCCCGGAGGCCACTAAGGGCCCCAGATGGCAAGCCCTTTTTTTTAAATAAAATATATATATTTAAAAAAAAATATATATTTTTTAAATATATTTGTTTATTTTTTTTTTAAGGAAAGGGCCCAGAGGTCCCCAGGGCCCTGGAAGGCTACCCCCTTGTTTTTTTACTTTTTTTCGATAAATGTTATATTTAAAAAATATATATATATGTATTTTCTCTCTTTTGTATTTTTATTTGATAAAGAGCACAGAGGTCCCCAGGGCCCCGGATGGCTACCCCCTTTTTTATATATATTTTTCTTTATTTCTTATTTCTGTCAAAATTTTTGTAAAGGGCCCCCCGCTCCTCAATTTGCGGCACCACCCCCCCCCCCGCTTCTCAATTTCATACGGCAGCACCCCCCCCCGGTTCTCTGCTCCAGGGGGCCCATGCCTGAAGCTGTGTAAGGGGCCCCAAAATTCATGATGGCGGCCCTGTACACCTGTAAGGGGCCGGGGGTCCGGAGGTGCCCAGATGCCTGGAGGCCCCCCAGCGCCCCAGATGGTAACCCCCCTCTTTTTTTTTTTGTATATATATTTGTTAGTTGGTTTTTGTAGGATTTTTTATTAAAGGGCCAATTTTTGGAATTTAATATTTTTTTGCAGTCTGGAGGTCCCCAGGGCCCCGGGTGGCAACCCCCCAAATTTGTTGTTATTAAAGGGCCAATGTTTTGGTTTAGGGGTCTGGAGGTCCCCAGTGGCCTGGTCCCCAGTGGCCCGGAGATCCCAGGGCTCCAGATGACAACCCCCCACCTTTACAAAAAAAAAAAAAAACATATGATATATTTTTTGGTTATTTTTTAAACATATATATATATAATATAATTTTGAAAGCTCCCAGAGGGCCCCAGATGACAACCTTTTTGCTTCTAAAAATGTTATAAACATTTTCCCCAGGTTTGTTACTTTTTACTTTAATTTCTTTTTTAAAGTGTATTTTGTGCGTGAAGTCGAGAGAGAGAGGAGCTGGACTTGCAATCGCCATCCTTCTCCATGGCCCCGGTGGCAATGGTGGGTGTGAGGGGGGCCTCCCACTCACCCCACCTGCTACACTTGGGAGCCCGATGGGACAGAGGGACTCCCCCTATGAAGGAGTGTAGCCCACCCAGCCAGCCCTGTAGGTCCTTCGCCTCCCTTTATTTTAGGAGACCTCATGGCCAAAGTGTGTGCAAGTGTGGTGTTTTTTTTGGGGGGGGGGGTGGGCATACTAAGCACAGGCGTACCTTGCATAGCACACCCACCGGGAGCCGGGCTGACACCACCAAACTCAATTCATATGTAGCCGAGACCGGGATCCGAACCCTTGGCTGCAGAGGTGAACGGCTTGTCAGCGCAGTGCCATTCACGTTGAGCCACCACAGCTCCCACCCAATGTTATTTTTTTGTTAGATTTTTGGTAGTTATTTTTTATTAAAGGGCCCAGAGCTCCCAAGGCAACCCCCTTTTTTATTATTTTATATATGTAGATATTGTAATTTATTTTTCATTAAAGAGCCCAGAAGTTTCTTTTTATTAAAGGGCCCAGTGGTCCCCAGGGCCCCCGGATGGCTACCACCCTTTTTAATATATATTTTTCTATATGTATTTTTTAGTAAAGGAACCCCCCGCTTATCAAATTGCGGCAGCCCCCCCCCCTTCTTAATATCAGGCGGCACCCCCCCCCCCCTATTCTCTGCTCCAGGGGGCCCATGCCTGAAGCTGTGTAAGGGGCCCCATAATTCCTGATGGCGCCCCTAATTGCCTCCCCCCCCCCATGGTACGAAATTTCAAGGAATTTTTCACTTTTATTGGTGCACTTTAACCACTTCCATACCGCGCCTATTCTGGCACTTCTCTCCTTCATGTAACAATTATATTTTCTTCCTTGAAACTTACTCAGGACCCCCAAACATTATATATATTTTATTAACAAACACCCTAGGGAATAAAGTGGCGGCCATTTTTTCGGACACATTTCCAACAGTATTTGTGCCAAAAATGTTCTAACGTTTTTTTTTTTTTTGGCTTTCCAAAAAAAAACCTGTTTCATGAATGACAAAATAAGAAAGCAGTAAAGCTAGGCCAATTTTTAGGGATAAGGTAAAAGATGATGTTACACCGAGTAAATAGATACCTAACTTGTCACGCTTTCATATTGCGCACACTCATGGAATGGCGCTAAACTTCGTTATAAAAAATCTCCATAGGCAACGCTTGACTTTTTTTCTCAGGTTACCACTTTTGAGTTACAGAGGAGGTCTAGTGCTAACATTATTGCTCTCGCTCTAACGCACGCTATGATACCTCACATGTGGGGTTTGAAGGATGTTTACATATGTGTGTGGGACTTGCATGCGTGTTCGCTTCTGAGTGCGAGCTACTAGGGACAGGAGCATTTAAATTCCTTTGTTATTTTATTTTTTTACTTAATATTTTATTTTTTGCACTTGTTTGTCCCTTTGTTTGTATTATTTTTCACTTTTCTTCCTATTACAAGGAATGTAAACATCCCTTGTAATAGGACTAGTGTGTGACAGGTCCTCTTTATAGAGAAAGGCGGGGTCAATTAGACCCCACATCTGTCCTCCAGGCTGGAAAGCATGGAATTGGTAAAAAAAAAAACATCTCATGCTTTCAGCTGCAATCATGTTCGTTCAGCACAGTAGCGTAGTGTGTAGCATGTTCACCTAGCAGCAAAAGGGTTGCTGGTTCGAATCCCACCCGTGACACTATCTGCCTGGAGTTTGCATGTTCTCCCTGTGCGGGTTTCCTCCCACAATCTAAAAACATGCTGTAAATTGGATCCTGTCTAAATAAGCCCTAATATGCAGTAGGATATTTAGGTTTTGTGCTTCCCTAGGCCTGACCAAATTTTGGCACCCCCCTAATAGAAAAATGACCCACCCTTCCTGTCAAGGCCACACCCTGTTTTTTTATGACCCACCCAGGAATTTTCAGGGGACACACACAAGTTCTGTGGGGGGGGACTTGGGGGGGCCCTTAATTTGCCTACTTTTTCGATCACTTCCTGTTTGGCTATGGGGCAGGAAGTGAAGGCCAATCTCCCCAAACGGACAGGGATAATACAAAATAAACTGACAGAGCTTCTAACCCCCCCCCCCCCCACCAACTCTATCCAAAATGAAAGAAATCCAAAAAATAAAAGTGATGATTATTGTTCCAGTTTAACCCCAAATTTCAGATCATTTTATTGAGAGGCTTAAGAAAATATAACCATGCCAATAGGCCACGATCCAGCGTTGCTAATATGTATGAATGTGTGTTAGGGACCCCCACAAACACCACCCAATGTTAAATCAACTATTTTCATGTTTGTTTTGGGGATGCCTGCACCCCTGATAGGGTAAAGACACCTCACAAATGTTGTCACTTTCTACTTAATTCATTCACTTCCTGCCACACAGCCAAACAGGAAGTGAGGGAAACACCTGAGTAATGTTTTGTTGGGGACACACAGATCAATATAAATAGTTTCCCATTTTGGAAATGGCATTTTGCTGTGTACACCCCAAATTAGTAGGAATCTTGGACTTTGGGGTCCATTTACTAAAGGCAAATCCACTTTGCACTACAAGTGGACAAGCAAGGAAGAAAACTCAAAACTTGGCGGGATTGGAAGTAAAAACCATCAGTGCTTCCCTTCTGATTTTCATTGCCTACGCTTCTACTGCAGAGCGGCTTTGCCTTTACTAAACCCCAAAGTAACTAATCATTTGGGGTGTACACTGCAGTGCAATTTGCTTAATGGTGACACTAGTTAGATTGACCTGTGCCCCGAAGAAAAGACCATTGGTAGGGTTTTAACCTCACTTCCTGTTCAGCTGTGTGACAGGAAGTGAAGCCAATTTTAGGAAAAGGGACACAAAGCCCAACCTAAAAACACTAGCAGGGGTTCTAACACTCAATTGGCTTCCCTCAAACAACCCACAATTAGAATAGGATTGTCTTGTGCTAGTTTCAAGCACAGCGCTGTAAATCAGCACTTCAAGCCTGTCCAAAAAAAACACACCACCCCCCCCCCCCCCTCCAACAGGCCCTGTTTGCAGCTTTTCCTACATCTTGCACATGTGCTTTAAAAAGTCAGTCTGGACATCAGTTCTAGGAAACAATACTTACCGCTTTGTCCTTCCTTTTCTGGTGACTAAACATTTCATGCATACACACCAGGAAAGAGCTTAGAGACAAATCACACTTGATGGTTTAGGCCCAAACTAGTTCAGCTGCAGCGGTTGAAATCCATAGCATGAAAAAAATATCACAAAACAAACTTCAAAATTTGAAAGTAATTTTATTGGTCCACAAAACAAGGAAAGCAAAAAAAAAATTACAAATAAACACACCAAAAATATATAAAAACACCTAAAAACAAAAAAGACCAACGTTTATTTCACAGTCATTGGAAAATAAATCATGCTTTTGAAATAACAGGATAGACCCACAGGATTAAAACATTAGTCATTAACATCTTGAGAAACATTTAGCAAAATTATGTAGCAGAGAAAACATCAAAAAATACAAAACTTGCTCCAAAACATCTCTGTTTCACTCCGCCATTCCTTCCAGCCAGCAAATCTGCCCCCTCTGAGGGGCAGCTGACACGTGCAGTATCCACGCTTTTTATAACATGTGTGCTAATGAACCAATTGGAAACACATGAAGAAATGTCAGCCTCTAGTTTGTGTGCACTTGGAACTGCTTACACCTGTTAAGGATGTCCTTAAATTACTAAGCCAAAAAAAGAGCTTTCTGAGCATGCTCAGAAAGATGCAAGTCATTTTCAGGATGAAACTTCCAACTTCTTTTTCTAACTGTTCGAGCATGCCCAGTTCACTCGAAATGCAGTACCAGAATCAAATCTGCAATGGCGGATGAAAGCATTAGAGGTGTTAAATTTTTTTTTGGTCCCCATGAAGTGATGCTTTACAAGCTGAACGGGAGGTCTTATAGAATTTTTACGTAACAAACCTAAATAGTAATAATTTAAACGCCCCTGTCCCTAGTAGCTCGCAGTCAGAAGGGAACAAGCAGCATTTTTATTGTTTCCGGTTACCAGTTTAGATTTACAGATGAGGTCTAGTGCTATAAATATTCCTCTTGCTGTTACGCACGCTATGATACCTCACATGTGTGGTTTGAAGAATGTTTCCATATATGGGGGCGGGCCTTAAATGTGTAAGCCCCGCCCACATATTGAACCCCCGTTCAAACCCCACATGTGAGGTATCATAGCGTACGTTAGAGCGAGAGCAATACTTGTAGCACTAGAGCTCCTCTGTAAATCTAAACTGGTAACCTGAAACACATAAAAAAGCGTTGCCTATGGGTTTTTTCAAGTACTGAAGTTTGGCGCCATTCCATGAGTGTGTGCAATATTAAAGTGTAACATGTTGGGTATCTATTTACTCGGTGTAACATCATCTTTCACATTATGGCCATAAATTGGGCTAACTTTAGTGTATTCTTAATTTGTAACCACTTGAGCCCCAGAGCATATTACTGGTCACTGACGGGGCCATTTTTTGCATTTCAACACTGCGTCATTTTGACTGACAATTGCGTGGTTGTGCGACGTGGCCCCCCAAAAAATTGGGCGTCCTCATCCTCCCCCCCCCCCCCTAAAAATTTTTTTTTTTTTATTTTTGTTGGTGGTATTTGATCACCTCTGCGTTTTTTCTTATTTTTGCTTGACCCAAAAATATAGCGACAATTTGGTAACTAAAAAAACATCTTTTTTACGGTTTGCTATAATAAATCTCCCCCAAAATATATTCAAAAAATGTTTGCCCTCAGTTTAGGCCGATAAGTATTCTTGGACATATTTTTGGTTGCAAAAAATCACAATAAGCGTTTGATTGGTTTGGGCAAAAGTTCTAAGTAGGGGTTGGTCTTATGGGTTTTTTTTTGAATAATTTTTTGTTTTACTAGTAATGGTGGCTATCATTTGTTTTTTCTGTCTAATGCGACATTGTGGCGGACACATTTTTGTGAGATTTGGCATTTTTGTAGCGAGCAATGGTATATCAATGCATTGCTTACTATAAAAATGACACTGGCAGGGAAGGGGTTAACACTAGGGGCGCGGAAGGGGTTGAATATGTTACCTGGGTGTGTTCTAACTGTAAAGGGGGTGGGACTGTGTAGGGGAAATGACAGATCGCTGTTCATACATTGTAGGGACAGACGAGCAGGCATTCCCCCCCCCCCCCTGACAGGACCGGGATAAAGGGGAACTCCACCCCAAATTACAAAAAAAAAACGGCGTGGGGGTTCCCCCTTCTGGTGCACAACAGGCTCTTAGATTTGATCTGGAACATAAGGGGTTAAACCCACGCCAAAAAACGGCGTGGGGTTCCCCCTCAGATCCAGACCAAACCCTTCTCCCAGGCACGCAGTCTGGCCGGACAGGAATGGGGGTGGGGACGAGCGAGCGCCCCCCCCCCTCCTGAGCCGTACCAGACCACATGCCCTCGACATGGGGGAGTGTGTGCTGTGGGGGAGGGGGGCACTGCCCCCCCACCCCAAAGCACTCTTGTCCCCATGTCGAAAGGGACAAGAGCCTCTTCCCGACAACCCTGGCCGTTGGTTGTCGGGGTATGCGGGCGGGGGGCTTATCAGAATCTGAGAGCCCCCTATATTAAGGGGGCCCCCAGATTCTGGCCCCCCACCCTATGTGAATGAGTATGGGGTACATCGTACCCCTACCCATTCACCGGGTGGAAAAGTGTAAACAAAAAAAAACACACAGAAAAAAATAATTTATTAGTCAGCTCCGGGGGTCTTCTGCCGGGACCCCCCACCACCAGCCCATTGGGCCCCGGGCTTCGCCGTCTTCTGCCGGGGGGGGACACCCACCGATGATCTCCGCCATGTCCAGCCAGGCCCCCACCCCAAAATAAGCTCTTTCAGATCCGGGGGGGGCCGGCCGAAAGAAGCAGAGAACAACGGGGGCGGAGCCCCTCGGTCTTCCAGACGTTTTCTGCCGGGGGGGCTCCAGCCCCGCACCGGTCTTCGCCGCCGCCTTCCGCCGGGGGGGTACACCTACCCCCCCCGGTCTTCGCCGCCGCCTTCCGCCGGGGAGAGAGACCCCCACCGATGCTCTCCGCCATGGTCGGCCAGGCCCCCTACCCCAAACAAAGCTCTTTTACATCCGGGGGGGGCGGCGGGAATGGCGGAGAACAACGGGGGCGTCGCCACTCCTCGGTCTTCTAGCCGTCTTCTGCCGGGGGGGGGAAACACCCACCCATGCTCTCCGCCATGCTCGACTGTGCCCCCACCCCAAAATGAAGCTCTTTTACATCCGGGGGGGGCCGGCCGAAAACAGCGGAGAACAACGGGGGTGTCGCCCCACCTCGGGCTCCTCCGCTTCTGCCTGGCTCCGCACGAGGCCAGGGCTTCTTTCGTCGTCTTCCGCCGGAGGGCGCCACTCTCCGGGCTTCTCGACGTTGTCTTCCGCCGCGGGGGTACACCTACCCCCCCCCCGGTCTTCGCCGCCGCCTTCCGCCGGGGAGAGAGACCCCCACCGATGCTCTCCGCCATGTTCGGCCAGGCCCCCTACCCCAAACAAAGCTCTTTTACATCCGGGGGGGGCCGGCGGGAATGGCGGAGAACAACGGGGGCGTCGCCACTCCTCGGTCTTCTAGCCGTCTTCTGCCGGGGGGGGGAAACACCCACCCATGCTCTCCGCCATGCTCGACTGTGCCCCCACCCCAAAATGAAGCTCTTTTACATCCGGGGGGGGCCGGCCGAAAACAGCGGAGAACAACGGGGGTGTCGCCCCACCTCGGGCTCCTCCGCTTCTGCCTGGCTCCTCCCGAGGCCAGGGCTTCTTTTGCCGTCTTCCGCCGGAGGGCGCCACTCTCCGGGCTTCTCGACGTTGTCTTCCGCCGCGGGGGCCAGGCCTTCTTCTTTGCCGCCCCCTTCGATTTTTTCGGCCTGGACGGGGGTCGCACATCCCATCCAGGACTTGGACGTGGCGGGCTTCTCGTCGCCGTTTTCTGCCGCTGCCCCCTTCACCACGAAGCTCCGTGCTTGTTTGATGAGGGCAGCGGGCTTCCGTCGTCTTCTCCGGGGCGAGGGTCGTACATCCCACCCCGGATTTCCTCGCCGGCTTCTGCCTGGCTCCTACTGGGGGCCAGGCCTTCTTTTGCCGTCTTCCGCCGGAGGGCGCCACTCTCCGGGCTTCTCGACGTTGTCTTCCGCCGCGGGGGCCAGGCCTTCTTCTTTGCCGCCCCCTTCGATTTTTTCGGCCTGGACGGGGGTCGCACATCCCATCCAGGACTTGGACGTGGCGGGCTTCTCGTCGCCGTCTTCTGCCGCTGCCCCCTTCACCACGAAGCTCCGTGCTTGTTTGATGAGGGCAGCGGGCTTCCGTCGTCTTCTCCGGGGCGAGGGTCGTACATCCCACCCCGGATTTCGTCGCCGTCTTCTGCCGCTGCCCCCTTCACCACGAAGCTCCGTGCTTGTTTGATGAGGGCAGCGGGCTTCCGTCGCAGTCTTCCGCCGCGGGGTGACACTCGCGGGCTTCTTCTTCCATTCGATGTTGACACGGCGAGGTCCGGCGCTGAAATGCCTTCTGAGCGGCGGGCAAGGACTTATATTGGCATTGGGCGTGGGCGTGGTTATGCCAACATGTGACCTTAACCCATGTGACAGTGATGTGACGTGACATCACTGTCACATGGGTTAAGGTCACATGTTGGCATAACCACGCCCACGCCCAATGCCAATATAAGTCCTTGCCCGCCGCTCAGAAGGCATTTCAGCGCCGGACCTCGCCGTGTCAACATCGAATGGAAGAAGAAGCCCGCGAGTGTCACCCCGCGGCGGAAGACTGCGACGGAAGCCCGCTGCCCTCATCAAACAAGCACGGAGCTTCGTGGTGAAGGGGGCAGCGGCAGAAGACGGCGACGAAATCCGGGGTGGGATGTACGACCCTCGCCCCGGAGAAGACGACGGAAGCCCGCTGCCCTCATCAAACAAGCACGGAGCTTCGTGGTGAAGGGGGCAGCGGCAGAAGACGGCGACGAGAAGCCCGCCACGTCCAAGTCCTGGATGGGATGTGCGACCCCCGTCCAGGCCGAAAAAATCGAAGGGGGCGGCAAAGAAGAAGGCCTGGCCCCCGCGGCGGAAGACAACGTCGAGAAGCCCGGAGAGTGGCGCCCTCCGGCGGAAGACGGCAAAAGAAGGCCTGGCCCCCAGTAGGAGCCAGGCAGAAGCCGGCGAGGAAATCCGGGGTGGGATGTACGACCCTCGCCCCGGAGAAGACGACGGAAGCCCGCTGCCCTCATCAAACAAGCACGGAGCTTCGTGGTGAAGGGGGCAGCGGCAGAAGACAGCGACGAGAAGCCCGCCACGTCCAAGTCCTGGATGGGATGTGCGACCCCCGTCCAGGCCGAAAAAATCGAAGGGGGCGGCGGCAGAAGACCCTCAAAGTTCAAACCACCTTCACCAGGTGAATGGGTAGGGGTACGATGTACCCCATACTCATTCACATAGGGTGGGGGCCCGAAATCTGGGGGCCACATTATTAAACGGGGCTCCCAGATTCTGATTGGCTCCCGCCCGCATACCCCGACAACCAATGGCTAGGGTTGTCGGGAAGAGGCTCTTGTCCCGTTCGACATGGGGACAAGAGTGCTTTGGGGTGGGGGGGCAGCGCCCCCCTCCCCCAAAGCACACACTCCCCCATGTCGAGGGCATGTGGTCTGGTACGGCTCAGGAGGGGGGGGGCCGCTCGCTCGTCCCCACCCCCATTCCTGTCCGGCCAGACTGCATGCCTGGGATGAGGGCTTGGTACGGATCTGGGGGGGAACCCCACGCCGATTTTGGCGTGGGTTAACCCCTCACGTTCCGGACCAAGCCGGAGAGCCTATTGTACCCCTGGGGGGGAAGCCGCGCCGGTTTCACATTTGAAATTTGGCGCGGAGTTCCCCTTCAGTGTCAGCGCAGCCCGAGAACAGCTCGGAGCTTGCCGTACGCCGCTCCAGGCAGTGCAAACACTGCTACGCCGCCTGGTATTTACCAAGGATTTCCCGGCGTACTGAAGAGGCGCGCGGTGAGCTCCGATTTTTCCCTCTGCGCATGCCCAGTATGCAAGTGAACCTTCCGAGGTTCTAGCGTACTTTGCAAGCGCCCGGGGATCGGGTCCCAAAAGTCACTTTCCCTTTCAAATCGGCCCGCCACACAAGTTGAAACACATGTCACTACACTTCCCCTGCATCACCCCCCTCCCTCCCCTCATAAACTCCCGCCCGAATCCCCGATGTTTACATAACTAAATGCCGCACGCCAGCTCTGTACTGGCGTGCTGTGCGCCCTCTTCTGGGCGCATTAGGCACTTTAGTAAATGAGGAAACACGCTGCACTAGCAGCGTGTTTCTTTGGTAAATGTCAAAAACAGGTTTACTCCTGCTTGTGCACCATGAGTCTTGGCGCACAGGCTTGGTAAATCAGCCCCTATATCTCTCAAAATTGAAAGGTGGACTAGGCTTTTCCAATTTTACCACCTATTTCCATGCCGCACAAATAGCGAATATCTCCAAATATCATACAAAACATGAAATCCCTCTTTGAGTAGCAATTGAAACAATTGATAGCAACCCAACATCCTTACCTAATCTAATATGATCTACCTCTTCTGACCATAAAATAATTGAAAATTAAATAACCAAAAATACAATTACCATTTGGGATAAATAACCAAAGGTTTGCAATCTCCACATACACCTTTAATATCATTTATAAGAAACCCCACATTTTACCCAGCCCACATATACCCAAATACTTTCAAAAAATTTACTTCTGCTGGCCTAACATAATTAACTGATTTTTTTTAACATTAACCTCATTCAAAACATTCGCTGAAATATGTGAATATCATAAACTCCCGGCTTCTGAACTCTTTCACTACTTACAAATCAATTTTATTTTTTTACCTTATTTACTTATTTACAAGATACTAATCAATTAAGTAATATGTCACAATTCGAATGTATATGTAAACAAGACCCTCATACCAAAGGTCTTATTTCAATGTTATATAATCATCTGATCACCACTTCTGACTCAAATCTACCTTCATATATGGAAAAATGGGAGAAAGAACTTGGAACTAAAATCGACATTTCCGACTGAAATAAAGTCCGGACCAATACAAAAATGTCTTCTCAAAATATAATTGCTTTGGAAACAAACTATAAAATAATCATGCACTGGTATTTGGTTTCTGTTAAAATTGCAAAATATGCTCCCCATTCTGTTTTCGTGGCTGTGGTGGTCTGGTAACGCACTTACATACATTTTGGGATTGTCCGATTGCAAAAAGACACAACTATTGCACTTTTAAATATAAAACTAGTTCATATTTCTTACACTCAATTTAGGCTCTTTCTCCAGATCACCACAGCTGCAAAGCAAACCATTGCCAAAGCTTGGAAAACCAATACATTAATGATCTCTGAAGCTAAAAACAGAATAAACCAAGAAATTATCCGTTCCAAATCAGAAGCCATAACCAACAATACTATACAAAACTTTGAGAAAATATGGAATCCTTGGATGACGTATTTTCTTCCTATGATCCCTGACAATTCCATATTAAGACCTTGATATACTATAATACTATACAATTATACAACAATATGAGTGGAAACAAGTACTAAACATGAACATTTAGCTTCTGTACTAATTTAATAATATTCTTACAATATAGATGCTCCGGAGAACTTTCTTACCCTAGACTCTTTTTCTCTCTTTCTTAACTTCATTCTTTTCCTTTTACTATTACTCTGTCCTTTTTTTTTATTTCCCTATTTTTTTGTATTACCATATTTAAATTGTACTGTATTATACATAAATACTATATTTAGTTATTACTTACAATAATTATACATGTTTGAATTTTTATTTAATTAGTTGATTTCCAATTAGCTTTCTTTCCATAGTGACTATATATTAATTTAATATGCTTGGAAGTGTATGAGCACATATTTACTGTATTTATTGGCCTAAAACACTCACTTTTTTACCCTGAAAATAGAGAATAAACTGTGCGTGTTATACGCAGGGGGCTTTGGAACGTTTTTTTCCTGAAACTTCCCTCTTAGGCCCCATACACACGAGCAGACAGATTTGTTCAAATCGGTCGGACAGACCGATTTGAACAAATCTGTCTGCTGGGGACGTATTGGTTTGATCGTGTACACACGATCAAACCAAAATCCCCGCAGGCAGACGGCGCGCTGCCGTGGCGGTGACGTTGACGCCGCCACGTCACCGCACCAGGAAGTAAAACACTTCCGCGCATGCGTCGAAACCATTAGACGCGTGTGCGAGAAGGCATGTCTGCTGGTTAGCGTACTAACCAGCAGACATGTCGGGCGGACGGGTTCCCAGCCGACAGATTTGAAAGCATGCTTTCAAATCTGTCGGCTGGCCAAATCCGTCGGCTCGCCCGTTCACACGATCTAATCTGTCTGCTGGGACGGTCTGGCAGACCGTTTCCAACAGACAGATTTGATCGTGTGTACGCGGCCTTAAAGTTAGGGTGTGTGTTATACACCTGTACGTGTTATACGCCGATAAATACTGTACATATTACATTTTTCAATTGTTTATATTAACTTAACATTTCATTTTTGAGTTGATTACCTGTTTATGTAAAATATCTAATCTTCAGATATGTATAATTCCATCCAATCTATTATTATATACTTAACAAATATTACCATTTGTTGTAACTATTTATTACTAATTGTAACTGTATTTATTATTTAATATTCAATAAGCAATATTGACAAGAAATGTGTCAGTTGAAGCATAGTTTAACTAGAATAGTTTAGTTTAACAGGCATGTCCGTCTGGAAAGTATTAGGTACAGCTAAGATGCCACGGAGGCCTGAAATGTTTGATAGAGCATAAGGGAGTCTGGTTGCTGTGTTCAAAAGATTTGGGGTGATATTTTATGGCTTAGTTGAGTCCCAGAGTCCATGAAAGACTTGATTGTCAGTGGATTGCACGTTTACCTTTTCTCCCCTCCCCATCCCTCGTTTTCTCCGCTCTTGTCGCTTGTGATGCCCCCCAGCCCCCCCCCCATGTGTCTTCGGCGGGTTCCCCTCCTCTCCTTCTCTCACACTGCTGGGGCTGAAACGGGGCTGGAGGGAGAGAGGCATCCATGTCATTCTACCACGGCTTCCCATCATCGCAGCATTGCAGCTCCACTTCTCTTCATCACCTTTAGTTCTCTGAGTGTCCAGCTGTGATAGGGGCCCGCCTCAGGAGACAATGCTGGCAAGGAAGAAGCAGAAGAAGACTGCCTTTGGAGGGAGAATTACCTATCCAAGGGTCTCATTTGGACGGGATATGCATAGCCTTGGGAACTGCTGGAAGTGGAGCAACATACAGCCCCTGGATTTCTCATCGCTTCGGATAAGGGATGTTTTCAGGCTCTCTTGACCTCATCTAACAGGGGGTCCAACTATTCCGGTAAGGGCAGTCACTTACTTATCTTCCTGGTGTGATCGTGAGGAGCAACTACTTCAATCAAATCAACTTGGTGGTGGAATTTCCCTTTCACTTTATTTCAGTTTTTTTAGTATCACCATTGTGAATTGGACACTTATTTTTGATCAATTTCTGGACATATAATTTATTTTTAAAAATTGTATTTATTATTCTGTATTTTGTGTGATTTATTGCCTTCATCCCCTGTTAGGGATAGTGGCTTCAATTTATTTATTTACACTCATTTGCACAGTTTCATGTTGTGTAGATTATCTAGCGCAACCTAATTTCCCCGTTTTTCCACATTTTTAACATGAATATCACATGTTTCTTTTAGGTGTTGCAGCTTTGTTTATTTACTTAAATGTATAATTTTTTTATAATCAATCTTCTATTTTTCTTTAGCGCAGTATATTTTCCTTTGTTGATTGAATTTTTGGCGAGTCTAGTGGCCATGATGTGCTTTTTATCTCCACCTCGTGCCAGATCTGGGAGCTCAAGTGTCCATCTTAGGTGCACACTAGGTCACACCTCTTATTTTATGCATGTTCCATTAGCAATATAAAGCATTGTAACTATTTTCCCTTTCTCTGGACCATTACTGATAGAATTTGAGAAAGGTGTATTTTTTTTTGGTCTTGCTGCAACTGACATACATTTTATACCCAGAAAGAACATTATCTATGGTATATTATGGATTAATCGACCAGAAATGCAGGATATTACTCTGGACCCAGCAGATGCCAGGTGTTATTTTGCTTCAGAAAATCTATATTTAATTCAGAGCATAAATGGCAAATGAATTAAATAATCCATCAATGTGCCTTAGGGCTGTACAAAGCAGCTTTAGTTTATTCAAAAGACCAAGGAAAATAGCTAATATACCTTTTCAAAACGGGGTCTCAGCAAAGCCTCAGAAATGCTTGTCTTCTGTATAAGCAAGATACACTTCATAAATAGCAGGCACAGATTGCAATGACGTATATATCAATTGATTTACACAGAGTAACGGAAAACTAAAGAATGGATTTCATTCTGTAAAGCGCAGCCTACAGTTCAGCACACACGAAAATGTATAACTTGAGAAATATACTTTCCTTTATTTTTGGCAGTATAAGAAAGGAATGGATTATAAGAAGAGAAGAAAGAGTGATTCGGAGGTGTTGTCCATAGCAATCAGTTAAATATTAAAACTCACTCATTAAAATTTAGAAATGTGTCAGCTAGACTGTGCTTGTTATAAGCAATACCCCTGTGAGTTCCAGTGCTAGGTGTGTGACTCTTCTGCTGCTTCCTTCCTTCAGTTCTCTTCCTTCCCGCAAATATTTCAGCAGGCCACAGTTTGACACCATTGCCCAAATGCTATACAACTGTGATGGGTAAACTTCTGTCTCATTCTGGAACCATTTTTACCCCTTACTACTCCTTACACATACTTATTGGCCAGTGAGGCAACACATATTAGTGGTGGAACAATAATAAAGTGTTTGAGGTTAAGAGTTGTAAGCTTTGACACTATCAAGAAGAATTGGAGCTTAGCCTGTCAGATTGGCCTGTCATTCATGTGCAACAATTGAGACTTTAGGTGCCTACCTTGTTTATCTAATAGTAAGGATGAGGTTCAGGTTCACCCATGGGTTTGCAGCAAATCCCCAGGATTCACAAAGTTTGTGATAGACAAACATTTTGCCAAAAGTTTCACAGCTTCACTGCCAGAATTAAAGTGATACTAAAGCTTTGAATATATTTGTTGTCATACTTGACTCCACTGTGCAGTTAGTTTTTCACAGAGAGGCCCGATCCTCATCTTCTGGGGTCCCTTGGCAGCTGTTTCAGGTCCTCCCTGCTTCTGATAACCCCCTCTGGAAAGCTCTCTTCCAAGGGGGTTACCTTGCGGGCACGCTCCCAAAGCCATTGACTACAGGACTCGGCCCCAACCCTAGCCCTCACGTAATTGGAGTTGATTTGCAGCAGCGCGAGCCAATGGCTGGACTGATATCAAGCTATCCAATGAAGAGGCGAGAAGACAGAGCAAAGGAAGAGCGTGTTCAGGTAAGTAAAACAGGGGGTGCTGGCAATCATCGGATGTTTTTTCACCTTAATGCATAGGATGCATTAAGGTGAAAAAACATGAACCTTTACAACCCCTTTAAGAACTATATGTTATACAATGCATAGTGTTTGCCCATGTTCAGATGAGTGATAAAAGCCAATAATTATGTGTTGGAGCAGTTATGAAGAGCTGACAGTTCTGTAGGGCAGAGATACAGTTTTTTTTAACCTATATTTTCTTAACTATGGAGTTTTTTTTGACAATAGCCTGCTTATTAGAACTACAAATAGCCAGAATGTAGTTTCCCTTACAGAAATGAATTTGGTTTATTGCAAAGTTCACCAACTTAGAACAATGTTCCCAAACAGATTCACTTATCCCTACCCTACCCCATTTCCTCTTGACAGCACTTTATTTTCTGCCCTTAAAGAGTTCATTTAAAGCAAATTTGTTTTTACATAATACTAATGTTCTCTACCTGCTTGTATAGGTGACCTCCAGAATGTCAGCTAGTGACTTTGAGTGCTATGTTGTTTGTGTCTTTATGAACTAGAACTGCTAGAAGAACATGCACCAATCTTGTGTGTAACTGAACACTGATGAGCCCACTGATTAGAACCATTAAAGGAGTTCAAACACAACTGCATGTACAAGCATCACGATAGACTTAACCTACAATACCTTGCAATGAAGTTACAAAAGTCTTTCATTCTTTTTTCTTTGCAAAACTTCAGAATTCTTAGCTTTATTTCTGGTTTGATGTGTGCGCTATTGATTCAGCTCCAAAGTATCCAACTAAAGTTAAAGATGACCTTCAATTTGCTAAATCTGAAAGATTTACTTCACACACTCTTAGATATTTCAGTGAGTTTTGATATGGTCTTTACTTTTCTGTCCACCAGTCTGTATTGATTGAATTTGGAGCATTAAAGTAACTGCAGGTTTCATTATATATTTAGTTCCTTCTTAACTCTTTCTATAGAACTGTCCATCTAAACACATTTTGTTAGAGTGTATTGATAACTAAAACCTTTTTTTAAAGTGTAGGAAAGTGTTGCCACCTTTATCAATTTATCGGGTGATGTCTGTATCCAATTGGACAATGTTTCCTTCACTTATTGTCCCAGTGATACAACAGAAAATAAGAATAAATCTGTAAGTAAAGGGAATTTACCTCCAAGACAGCTGTAATTAGAACAGATGACCCTAATAGAAGATTTCTCCTCACCTCCAATACCTGTGACAGTTGCAAAACATTTGATTTCCCATCACTTTCTGTCTCGGTAATAATGCTGCTTACACACGATCATTTTTCGGCTTGTAAAAAAACAATGTTTTTATCAAGAATGTCAATGCAACACAAGGGTAGAGAAAGGAATGACAGGAAAGAAAGAAAGAAAGAAAGAAAGAAAGAAAGAAAGAAAGAAAGAAAGAAAGAAAGAAAGAAAGAAAGAAAGAAAAATAGAGGTGTAAAAGTGTGCAGGATAATCACAGATATTAAGCAACTACAGTTACATTTAGGATCCATATCTGTGTAAAGCAATCATATAAACAAGCAGTTATGCATTGAAACCCATAGGTAGACATACTCAGCTAGGCCTCACTTTGTACCACTCAGTCCACGACCTCCACCGCTCGCAAGCCAACACAACTAAGTACATGTTCATAGAGATGTCAACCAATATGCAGAATGATTAAATTGACATGGTGCATTTTCCCAGAACAACAACGTAATCAATACATTTAGAGATGTCAACAGGTCTTTGAGACTTTTTATTTCAACTATTTGATGGAATATATTTGGGCTGAATGAAGCTATTGATCTATAACAAGCCTTTAAATCCGATTATAGATTTCTTTTTTTTTTTTAAAACCTTGAATAATGAAAATTAACCATAGTGAGGTTGAGGTTGATTGAGGTTGCAAGATCGGGGCCACCAAAGGTGTTTTTTTTAAAGTAATCTAGCATAAATAAACATGTGTGTACCATTAAAGGAAACACCACTGATACTGGCCTGGAAAAAGATTATGGATTGCCTGTGAAAACTATTCCTGGTAATTGATTGCTCTGACTGAAGCCAGAAAGAGAACACTCGCTACCCATAGATAATTGTTTCCCATCTTGACTGTAAAAAGACTTCTCAGGGGACATTCATTAAATGTTTACTATGAAACACCTATAGCTAAGACAAAAAATTAATTTTATTTTGTAAGATATATTATGCAGCATCATGTATAAAGAACATGATGGAAGGGCTAAACGTTTGCGAAAATACCCTGTTTTAAAGTTGAAATTTAGTTATGATTTTTCTTGCATAGTTACATTGGACCAATGTTAACATGCATATCTCATACCTGAAAGATGCCTGTAAGCTGCTAATCATAGTAGTAGTCATCGCTACTACAGTGATATCATTAATCTTCCAGGTCCAATGTCAAGCGTCTGCCCTTCTGCATTGTAATCACAGGGGGCTTCTTGCTCTGCACTGTCAACATTCAGCCATTCATAGATATTTTTTCAAATAATACAAGGAGCTCTCTGATTGGACAAGGTGGAGAGGTGAAGTGGTGATGCCACGTTCTTCCCTTAAACCAATTAGAGAACGTTTTGTGCTCATTAAAATAAAACATACAAGGCATTCTCTGAATGGTGGCAGTGCAAAGCAAAAGCCCCCTGTGATTACTATGCAAGAGAGTAGCTGCTTAGCTTTGGACCCGGAAGGCTCCTACCATCACTGTAGTAGCAGTGACTATTACATTGATTTACAGCTCCCGCAAGGATTGGTCAAATATGAGATATGCATACTTAAGTTGTCAAAGCTAGACCCATGTAATCATGCAAGAAAAAACATTTTAATTACTATGTGTATATTTACTATCAAAAATTTGGTTTTGTCTGAAACCAAAATGCTGCTTTCCAATTGCAGCACATAATTACACCATAATCTTGTACTTGTTCAAGGTGGTGTCCTGTTTGGACAAGAGACAATATTTTAAACCACAAAAGTGGGTCTTTTTTTAAATGATATACTTCTTTGCGCACATTTCAGACAAGCTTTAGCTTGTGTTACCTCAAAGCCAATAGACCTACTTTTGGTAAGATCAAATAAATGTTTATACTAAATTGTGAGACAATCCTTGTAAATTTGGAGATATCACATATTTAAAACACAACTGATGAGACAGACATAGTAGTACCCACAGTATTTACCACAACATGGGTTTTTGGAAGCTATTCAAACCTCTTTCTGCCTGTAATTAACAGCAAAGAGAAAGGGGAAAGGAAACCCAGAAGTGAACCCAATTCAGACATTAACTGTAGTGCAGAGCTTTCCGCTCGCTCCCAGGGGAATCTCTTGTATATGTCTAGTCCTTGAGCCTACTATGAATTACCAATATGGCTCTATATACAGCATACTTCTACGGTTGCATGGAGCCCAGCCAAGTGACTCAGTGAACTACTTTGAAGTATACCTATGTATCTTCCTAGCTCCTATATTTGAGGACTGGGTTGTTCGTATCTTCCATCCCCTGTGTGAAGCTTCACTCTGAAGATATTTTTTTTTCTTCATCTAGGAACCACTCATTCCCTTGGCTTTGCTTTATCAGCACTGCACTCTCTCTGCATGAGCCAATTTCCTTCCAATATTGGATATCTTTGTTAGCTATTTGCTTATCATGATTTGAATTATTTGCAATATAGTGAGACCCTTTTTTTGCTCTTGCAATCATTGTATCCTGAACTGCATCCTGAAGAAGCCTTATGGTGAAACGCGTTGATGCACTCGGGCTCTTATCGTATAATTTGCATTCCATATGTATGATTTTTAACAATTGTTATGTGCTTATGTATGTGTCTTTTTTCTATTAAAATTATTTCTATGTATTCCCATTGTTTACTGTGCCGTTAAAGTCCGAATTGGGTTCACTTCTGGGTTCCCTTTCCCCTTTCTCTTTACAATAAAACTATTTATGAATGTGGCAATGTGAGTGCTGTTTATTCTTTATTCTGTAATTAACAGCACTCACTTCACAATTTTTGGGAGTTTTTAGAGCTGAAATGCAAGCAAACGGCTTAATACACAGATGAAATACATATAAGGGATCTGCTTTACCCGTCAAGGTATTTTTATATTTGTACAACCAGTCATATGGCACAGCCATGGAGATTATACCACTTTGTCTATGACAGTCTTTGACAGCAGAAATATTACAGTAGTATTCTCTATCTGTCTCCAGTAGGTTGACTGGACAGAGCAGCAGCAGACTGATGAGGTCACCTGTCTGCTCCTCTTGTTTTCACCACCTTTCTTGTTAGCACAGTTGCATTTAGCACTTGCGTTTGGCTCCTAGTATTGCCCTACCATTCACCTGTCTGCAAGCTGATCTGTAGGGAGTTGATAGGTAGAAATCAAGTCAATAATAGCACTTTTTGCAACTACAAGTATGATATTATGTATAGACTTACACAATGAAAATTGTATTTTGTTTTTATGAATGTGCTATTAATCTAGTGAAAACCTAATTTATAGCCAACTTTGTATTTACCCCTTAAGGACAAGCTCACGACTATATACGTCCTGTTTTTAGAAATGGATATCTCGGTACCAGCAGCAGCTGCTGCCACAACCGAGATATCCATCTTTTCCTTGAGCGGTTCTGTAAACAATAACGGTGGTCTCCACTGCGGATTTGCCACAAGATCATGTTATCAGTGGCGGGAAAGGGGCTCGTGCTGCTCTCCTGTGTCCTTCGCTGCTTACCAGAGCCGTCGGCGGCGGCGCAGGCGATCGGGTGCTGTCTCCTGCTTGCTGTGGATGCGAGTTAGGGCAAGATGGCCCCCACCCATCCCCATAGCATAGTAGAGCGGAAGTGACGTTTTGATGCTTCTTAAAGCAATATTTTCTTGTTGTCATTTTTTTTAAATTACCTGTCATGCTTTTTTCTATTACAAGGGATGTTTACATTCCTTGTAATAGGAATAAAAGTGATCCATTTTTTTTTTAGTGTAAAAACTAATAAAATAAATAAAACAAAAACAAATATTTTTTTAAAGCACCCCGTGAGGTATTACCGTGATCATTAGAGCGAGAGCAATAATTCTAGCCCTCCTCTGTAGTTCAAAAGATGCAACCTATAGATTTTTTTAAATGTTGCCTATGGAGATTTTTAAGGGTAAAAGTTTGACGCCATTCCACCAGTGGGCGCAATTTTGAAGCATGACATGTTGGGTATCATTTTACTCGGCGTAACATTATCTTTCACATTATATAAAAAAATTGGGCTAACTTTACTGTTGTCTTATTTTTTAATTAAAAAAAGTAACATTTTTCAAAAAAAAGTGCGCTTGTAAGACCGCTGCGCAAATACGGTGTGACAAAAAGTATTGCAATGACCGCCATTTTATTCTCTAGGGTGTTAGAAAAAATATATATGATGTTTGGGGGTTTTAAGTAATTTTTTAGCAAAAAAACTGTTTTAGTCTTGTAAACGCAAAATCTGAAAAACAGCCAAGGTCCTAAAGTGGTTAACAATGTATTTTCTTGGGTGAGGTTTTATTAGCATCGCAGTAGCTTTTGCATTTACATTCTTTCAGTGCTCATTTTTGTTACCCTTTAAACCCACTTAAACCTATTTTTGTGCAGAAGGCATTTGACAGCATGTATGTTTATACCTCCTATGATCTCTATTTAAATGAATTGTTATGCAAATCATACAACATTTAGTCCTGTGAAGTCATTATGCGTATGGTAAATACAACTTAAAAATGCTGTCTGTACACATCTTTGTAGATGAAAAAACATGCACAAGTTATTGTTTTTCTTCAATGAAAATATCACTATTTTAAATAATTTCAATATTAGTTGCCCGGTATGTTCTACATACACCATTGTTGAATATTTATATAGTAAATATAAAAAAAACAAGATAAAGGCGACAATAAAATTATAGTTACACAACATACTTCTAATAAAGACTTATATACGATTGCAAGCGGGGCAGATTTAATTCAGAAATGCCCGCTATAGATTTTCTATGATTAATTCATTCCTCTCTCTATCAACAGTTAACACACTTTTCAAGGTAATTGTTTTACCTTGTAAGTCCTTGAATGTAATTTGTTATTGTAATATGCATTCATTTTATTTCAGATCACAAAGGGGATACTGCTTGTAATATATGCAAACCGATTATTTTTTATTTTTTTATGCTTTTTTTGTTTTTCTTTGAGCGACTATCTGAATTATACAAAGTTTTATGTTTTATTATATGTAAATATTTGAAATATACTTTGTGATTCCAATGACCAATGCATATGTGTACTCTTGAAATAGTACATTTTAAATAAGGTATCTGTTGGGGGTTATTCTTAAAAGATGCTATTAAAACTTTATGTCAGTAGAAGTCTCGTAGAGAGTAAACAAGATTAATCATGTATGTAACATAAGTATACTATATGCAATTTGTTCAAAAGACTGTTAAGGATAATTAGCAATTGTTTTTGTTATATATATATATATATATATATATATATATATATATATATATATATATATACAACAATGTAAGAAACACTGAATTTTCCATAATTGTTCTTCCTTCCACTCAACAGGAGATAAATGACTTGGATGTACAGGACCTGGTCAGAAGGTCGATTGGAAGGTTAACAATTATTCGGCAGACCTTTCCAGTACCCCATAATGTGAGTCAACGCTGTTTCCCTGGCAACCACCGAATATCTACTACGCTCTGCGACCCAAAGGACCCATATTCCCAGAGCATGGAGGTATACAATTTAATTTTGTTTCTGCTTGCTGCTATGTATATTAATCTGTCCCAATACAATATATACTGTAAATTGCATTTTCAATATATAGAACTGCTGTAACTCTAGAACTACAGCCTAATATAGTAAAGCGTTTTCATTTTGAAATGCTGCTTAAGTCAGAGCAATATAAGATAAAGTCTGATATGCTGTTGGGGATTACTGCACTTAAAGCAGTTATAAACTGTGGTTGTTAAAACAAAAAAAAAACCTGTAAGGCAATTGTATAATGTGTATGCATCGCATACTAGCACATTATGGAATACTTACCTTAACCACTTAAGACCCGGACCAAAATGCAGGTAAAGGACCTTGCCCCTTTTTGCGATTCGGCACTGTGTCGTTTTAACTGACAATTGCGCGGTCGTGCGACGTGGCTCCCAAACAAAATTGGCGTCCCTTTTTCCCCACAAATAGAGCTTTCTTTTGGTGGTATTTGATCACCTCTGCGGTTTTTATTTTTTGCGCTATAAACAAAAATAGAGCGACAATTTAAAAAAAAAAATGCAATATTTTTTACTTTTTGCTATAATAAATATCCCCCAAAAATATATAAAAAAACATTTTTTTTTCCTCTGTTTAGGCCGATACGTATTCTTCTATGTATTTTTGGTAAAAAAAATCGCAATAAGCTTTTATCGGTTGGTTTTCGCAAATTTTATAGCGTTTACAAAATAAGGGATAGTTTTATTGCATTTTTTATTAATTATTTTTTTTTTACTACTAATAGCGGCGATCAGCGATTTTTTTCATGACTGCGACATTATGGCGGACACTTCGGACAATTTTGACACATTTTTGGGACAATTGTCATTTTCACAGCAAAAAATGCATTTAAATTGCATTGTTTACTGTGGAAATGACAGTTGCAGTTTGGGAGTTAACCACAGGTGGCGCTGTAGGGAATGTGTGACCTATGTGTTGTGTTTACAACTGTAGGGGGGTGTGGCTGTAGGTGTGACGTCATCGATCGCGTCCCCCTATTACAGGGATGATGCGATCGATGCTACGGCCACAGAGAAGCACGGGGAAGTTGTGTTTACACACGGCTCTCCCCGTTCTTCTGCTCCAGGGACGGATCGCCGCACTGCAGCGGCGATCGGGTCCGCGAATCCAGCGGTCCCGGTCCTGGAGCTTCGGACCGGGTCACAGGCGCGCACCCGCGCGCGCCCGTGACCCACGGCTGGGTACTAAAATCAACGTATATATACGTTGATGTGCCCAGCCGTGCCATTCTGCCGACGTAAATGTGCAGTAGGCGGTCCTTAAGTGGTTAACCACTTCAGCCCTGGAGAATTTGGCTGCCCAATCACCAGGCCACTTTTTGCGATTCGCCACTGCTTCGTTTTAACTGACAATTGCGCGGTCGTGCAAATAAAATGGCCTTCTTTTGGTGGCATTTGATGATCACCTCTGCGTGTTTTTTTTTTAGCGCTATAAACATAAATAGAGCGTCAATTTAAAAAAAAAAGCAATATTTTTTACTTTTTACTATAATAATTACCCCCCAAAAATATATATAAAAAAACACATTTGTTTCCTCAGTTTAGGCCGATACGTATTCGTCTACATATTTTTGTTAAAAAAATCGCAAAAATCGTTTATTGATTGGTTTGCGCAAAAGTTATAGCGTCTACATAATAGGGGATAGTTTTATGGCATTTTTATTATTATTATTATTATTTTTATTAATAATGGCATCGATCAGCAATTTTTATCATAACTGCGACATTATGGCGGACACATTGGACAGTTTTGACGCTATTTTGGGACCATTGTCAATTATACAGCGACCAGTGCTAAAAAAATGCACTGATTACTGTGTAAATGACACTGGCAGGAAAAGGGTTAACCACTAGGGGGTGAGGAAGGGGTTAAGTTCGCCCTAGGGAGTAATTCTAACTGTGTGGGGGCTGGGCTCACTGTGACATGACACTGATCGCTGCTCCTGATAACAGGAAGCAGACAATCAGTGACCTGTCACTAGGCAGAACAGGGATATGCCTTGTTTACACAGGCAACCTCACCATTCTGCAGCTCCGTAAAATGATCGCGAGACATTGGCGGTTATCGAGTCTGTATGCACGCCCACATGGCTGCAAATTTAAAGGTACATACATGTACGCCGATTTGCCTGTCCGTGACATTCTGCCGACGCAAAAGTGCATGTGGCGTTCGGCAAGTGGTTAAACCAAAGCCCTCCTGCAGACCGCTAAGAGGAATGACATCTTCCCCTGGTCTTTCTTTCGGGCTTGCAAACTCCAGCTATGTGATTGGCCTGAGCCGTGATGACATCACTCCTGCGCATGCATACAGCCCTTAGTTCCGGCACAAAGTTCTGAAGTTGCAGCCAGGTATGCCAGAAATTCTGAGCGCATGTCCCAGTGATGTCACTGGCTGCATGCAGGGTAAGTATTCATTTTACCTACAGGTAAACCTTATTATAGACTTACCTGCAGTTAAAAATAACAAAGCAGGCTTTACTACTGCTATTAAGAATTAGCATGTCAAAATAGGAAATCCAGAGAGAAAAATAACCACTGCCAGATTAGCAGATAGGCAGACTTGGGGCCTACTTGGTTTAAGGGTCTTCTTTCAACTGTCACCCTATAAAAAAAATGCAATCTATGCACATGTAATGTACAGTAGTGATGTTCATCTTCATCTAGCAGCCCACGTGCACACTATTTAGTTCAATGTTATTCCACTAGAGCGCACATACAATAAACCTTTAAAAATATGCAAGTGTGGCCCCAAGGTTTTGGCTGCTTAGGGGCCTTCGCAGTTTTATTCTGACACTGAAAATAGCGCCTTAATGTTTTGAGCATGTTATTTTTGATGTAATGTAATGTAATGTAATGGATTGGGGTGGAAGAACCAATAGGCTGTTAATATATGCTGAGGTACCAGACCCTGCTCTTATAGCTGCACCAAGTCTGGATAGGCAGCTGATCAATTTCTGAGTAAATAATAGGATGCCTGCCCCAATTCACAGTACAGTAAAACCTTGGTTTGAGAGTAACTTGGTTTGAGAGTGTTTTGCAAGACAAGCAAAATGTTTTAATACATTTTGACTTGATATACAAGCGATGTAGCGTCACATCACAATTGAGTATAAAAGAGAAGAGAGGTGCCTCTGAGGCCGCGTACACACGGAGGGACATGTCCGCTGAAACTGTCCGACGGACCGTTTCCAGCGGACATGTCTCCTCCGGATTTTCATCTGACGGTGTGTACACACCATCGGATCAAAATCCCTACCGGCAGACAGCGCTGTGACGTGGCGGTGACGTTGACGCCGCCACGTCACCGCACCAAGAAGTAAAAAACTTCCACGCATGCGTCGAAGCATGTGCGGGCAGATATGTCCGCTGGTTAGTGTACTAACCAGCGGACATATCCGACGGACATGTCTCCGGCGGACAAATTTTAAAGCATGCTTTAAAATTTGTCCGCCGGTCAGACATGTCCGTTAGCCCGTACACACGATCGGATTTGTCTGCTGAAACGGTCCGTCGGACCAGTTTCAGCGGACAAATTTGATCGTGTGTACGCGGCCTAAGTGTAGCAATATGGTTATATTTAATGAAGGTACAACATTTAGTACTGTATTGCTACACTTAGAGACACCTCTCTTCTCTTTTAGACTCTGTAGCTCCTGCTGGATTTTGTTTCCATTATTTCTTATGGGGAAATTTGCTTTGATATACAAGTGCTTTGGAATACAAGCATGTTTCTGGAGCAAGTTATGCTTGCAGTGCAAGATTTTACTGTATATAAGAAGCTTGTACATATTGTGAAATTATTATACCAAGAAGCAATCAATAGGTATATTGGGTTATCTGTCTGATACCAAGGAGGAGTGGGGGTAAAAACAGAATATAACAATGAGTTTAAAGGGGTTGTAAAGGTTTGTTTTTTATTTTCTAAATAGGTTCCTTTAAGCTAGTGCATTGTTGGTTCACTTATCTTTTCCTTCGAAGCTGTGCATCTCCCCACAAGGATATAGTCCTAAGGGAGGGGGGAGGACGCTGACTTACCCCCAGCCAGAATTGCTCGTATGATACTGAGGAGGAACAGGAAGTTAGAAATTCAGAGAAAAAAAAAAATTTAGAAGGGAAATCGAAGGAAAAGGTAAGTGAACCAACAATGCACTAGCTTAAAGGAACCTATATAGAAAAAAAAAAACGTTACAATCACTTTAACATACTGGAATGCACATTATTGCTATTTTTCTTCAGTCCCTTTGCCCCTGCACACCAACCTTAAATAAAATACAAAGTTGGTGATTGTGTCCTGGTGATGTGAGGGTGATGGCTGCTCTACCCCCATGATTTGTCTTGGATACAATAAGTACTGTAAAGCCGTGTACACACAATCGGTCCATCCGATGAGAATGGTCTGATGGACCGTTTTCATCGGTTAACCTACACACCATCGGTTAAAAAAACGATTGTATCAGAACGCGGTGACGTAAAAAAACACGACGATGTGCAGAAAAAAATGAAGTTTAATGCTTCCAAGCACGCGTTGACATGATTCTGGATTTTTAAACAATGGTCGTGCCTACAAACGATTGTTTTTTGCTATCGGTTAGGTATCCATCGGTTAAATTTAACAAGTTTGCTTTTTTAACCGATGGATAAATAACCGATGGCGCCCACACACGATCGGTTTGGACCGATGAAAACGGTCCATCAGATCGCTCTTATCGGTTTAACCGATTGTGTGTAATCGGCCTTAGGCTTCCCATCACTTTGTAGCTTCCCTCTTTACACCCTTTTTGAGGCAGTGGATGGTGGCCACATTTTAACATCACAACTTTATTGTCATCTTTTTGAACACCCTCCTCCTGAAGAAGCATGTCTGTAAAAAACTTAGAAAAACGAAAGACCCTCCGCAGTCTTTAAGTGTATTTTCTACTTTTTATGTAATATGATGAAGTGGATTGATATGTAAAACGGGTCCAACCAGTGTTTACTATGTGTGTTGTTTTTAAAGACCTATTTTTGTGGATATTTTTTTTTTATATATAAGCAACCATTTTTTTGCTGGTATGATTTGATATAAATACAATTTTGGATCTAATTTGATGCATGTGTACTTTTTTGAGGGGTAGGGCACAATTAAAGTCCCTCTATCCATTTTGCTGTCCTTGTTAGACAGTTATCCTTTGTGCTTTACTCAGAGACACGGTGCTAGATTATATCTGTAGGAATACATGGCACTCTTGTTTTGCAACACCTGGAAGGGCAAAGAAAAAAACAGCTTGGACTAATTGTGTGACTCAGCAACTGTCTCGTAGGCCTGGTTCACACTGGTGCGTTTTGACATGCGATTTGGCAAGTCAAAGTGGCGGCATCTGTGGCACTCCACCGATTTAAAAAAGTAGTTCCTGTACTACTTTTTGAGATTTTGGCCCATGATTCACATTGACATCTGTGCAGAAAGTCTCTATATAAAGTGCACAGATGTCTCTATAATCGCGGCCGAAATCGGGACTGCCAGCGAGAATGAAATCGTGCAAGTTCAGCTGAACTCGCACATCTTCACTCCCGCAGCCCAGTGTGAACCTGGGCTAAGCCTAGGTTCACATTGGAGCGATTTGTCATGCGATTTAAGAGATCAAATTGCATGACAAGTCTCAGCCTATTGGAGACAATGTTCCAATCGGCGCAAAAACGATTTTGCGGCGCTGCACCGAGTTGCAAAAGTAGTTCATGCACTACTTTTGCTGATTTAAGCTTTGATTTTAGTAGACATCTTTGCATGAAGCCACACAGATGTCCATCAAGTAGCAGCTAAAATCGCGCTGACCTTGCTGCTTTGAAATTGCGCTACTTCAATTGAATTACCATGATTTCAAAGTAGCATCAATCTAAACCAGGTCTAAAACAGTACAAGGGACTTTAAAAAAAAAAATCAACCAGTTTAATTTAAGAAATGATTCATCATCATCAAAAATGTAATTATTTATTCTTTGATACATAAAATGTGATTCTAAATTATAATGGGTGATGTAATATTTACATTGCCAAAGAAAATAACTTTCTTTCATAATCTTCTTCAAAATTCATTTATCAGAGCTTAAAAAGCAACTTTTGCTTTCTCATCAGTAACATAAATACAAACAAATGGGGTAATTATGTAGCTGCTTAACATTTTATTCTAAAATTCTAATTGTTAGGGAAATGAGAAAAAAGTATTTTTCCTTAACAGCTGTTTTAGTGACTTGCTGAATGAATTTTAATTAACCCTGCTTAAACTAGGGGATCTACATCAGTAGAGGTTTATGTCAAACTGTGATCTAATTATGGGTGCATGAATTTTTCTATCTGCAGTGTACTGTAGAATTGAATACATTTAGATAAGATTTACATTGGATGGAATGTAGTGATAGTTCAGGAAAATTAACTGGTGTGCCTAAAAGTGACACAGCACTAGGTATTTTTTTTATTCAAATAGTGAAGGAGGGGTGCGTGCTGTATTTAAATAAAGCGCGCCCCGTGCCGAACAAACTGTGCATGTGCCGGCCTTAAACGTAGGCCACTGCGCATGCTCCAGCGTACGCCGCAAATACAGCGAATACGACGGCAACGTAATTAACGTATAGGCCTATTCGCGACGAGTTACACAAACGACGTAAACAATGGAAAAACACGACGCTGTCCCGACGTCCATACTTAACATGGCTTATGGCGGACCTACGCAAGGTTACCCCTCCTTCTAGCAGGGGTAATCTTACGCGTACGCAAACTACGTAAACTACGTCGACGGCGCGCAACTTCGTTCGGGAATCGGCGTATCACTCTCATTTGCATATTAGATGCAGAAATCGATGGGAACGCCACCTAGCGGCCGGCGAGTATTGCATTTAAGATCCGACGGTGTAAGTGACTTACGCCAGTCGGATCTACGCCAAATCTATGCGTAAGTGATTCTCAGGCCGCGTACACACGATCAAATCTATCTGCTGAAAACGGTCTGACAGACCGTCTCAGCAGACAGATTCGATCGTGTGTACGGGCGAGCCGACGGATTTGGCCAGCAGACAGATTTTAAAGCCTCCTTTAAAATCTGTCTGCTGGGAACCCGTCGGACCGATATGTTTGCTGGTTAGTACGCTAACCAGCAGACATATCTGCCCGCACATGCGTCACCGCCACGTCACCTCGCTGTCTGCTGGTGGGGATTTTGGTTTGATCGTGTCTACAGCGATCAAACCAAAACAGCCAGCAGACAAATCTAATTAAATCGGTCTGTCCGACCGATTTGAGCAGATTCATTTGCTCGTGTGTACAGGGCCTAAGAATCACGTCGCATAGATACCTGGGCTCAGAAACAGAGATACGACGGTGTATCTGGAGATACACCATTATATCTCTTTGAGAATCTGGCCCGTAGTCTTTGGGTCTATTTGGTACGTGACCATTCTCTGTTTGGAAATCTAGATATGTAGTGCCTAACATATGTAAGAAAAGTTTCTTGGGAGAATTAACACTTTGTTAACACCTTATAATATTTAATTGAGGAATAGATCACCAAATTGGTTCATGTTCATTAACCACTTAAGACCCGGACCAATACGCTGGTAAATGACCCAAGGTGTTTTTGCGATTCAGCACTGCGTCGCTTTAACAGACAATTGCGCGGTCGTGCGACGTGGCTCCCAAACAAAATTTGCGTCCTTTTCTTCCCACAAATAGAGCTTTCTTTTGGTGGTATTTGATCACCTCTGCGATTTTTATTTTTTGCGCTATATACAAAAATAGAGCGACATTTTTGAAAAAAAAACACTATTTTTTACTTTTTGTTAAAAAAAAAATCAAATAAACTAAATTTTAGTCAAACATTTAGGCCAAAATTTATTTAGCCACATGTCTTTAGTAAAAAAAAAAATCGCAATAAAAAAAATAGCTACCTAGCGGGAACAGCGACACTAATACAGCGATCAGAAAAATGATCGCTTAGTGATGCTGGCAATAGGGAGCGAAAGGGTTAACTAGGGCGGTGATCAGGGGGTTAAAACTTTATTAGGGGGGGTGGGGGGGCTACCCTGGACCTAACACTAACTGTTTTTTACACTGCCTGTCACACTGACACTAAATGCAGTGATTAGATCACTGCATTCAGTGACACTGTGACAGGGGGGGTGGGGGGGCGATCACAAGGGGTTAATGTGCCTATGTGAGTGTGTGTCAGTGTTGTGTTGGTGCACACTTACTTGTGATGTCTTCTCTCATCAGCAGCGGTGGGAAACACCGCTGCGATGAGAGATTACATCATTTCCTCCTTCCTGTGTAAACACAGGAGGAGGAAGTGACAGGAGCTGGGAGCGCGCGCATTGGCTGGGAGCGATCGCGGGGGGGCGGGTAAACGCCGACATCCGCCCGCTCATCCCGGATCGTTCCCGGAGCCAGGTGGGACCCCCGCACCGCACTTAGGCGGGGACGTAAATTTACGCCCTTGTGCCTGTACGTGCCATTCTGTGGCCGTATATGTGCGTGCGGGGGTCCTTAAGTGGTTAACTAAATAATAGTTTTAAGAACACTCCATCCAGTAGCTAAGCAATGCTAAGCAGAAGCAGTAAAGCTCATGTGTGGCAAATTTTAGACATAGTATGGCCATCTTTATATAAGTACATAGGAGGAAATGGATAGAGACACTCAGTATGCACCGCATACTAGCTCATTATGAAATACTTACATTAGAACGAGGCGTCGGTATCTCTGCCGGTCTACGTTGAGGGAGATTACATTTTCTTTTGATGCGTCTTTACCCAGAATGCATATTTTCTATACCCCATTGTGTAACCGGGCTAAACACTAACTTATGAAAATCTCTTTTAAGTAGGGGGGTTGCTTTTAAATTGTGTGCATTATATGACATGACTAAAAATATTTATAGAATTTTGACTACCTATTGTATATATAACTGCTAAAACAAATGAACTGTATATCACATGTTGCTTCCATAAAGTTTTTGTGTTGGGAAAAAAACACTTCAATGAAACTTGGAGGACCCCTCACTGTATATATAAGTCATTTTTTTTAAAGATGGATATCTCGGCAATGGCAGCAGCTGCTGCCACAACCGAGATATCCATCTTTTCAGTGAGCGGTCCTCCAAATGATAACGATGGTCTCTGTGGTGAATTCGCACCCTCCCGCCACTCTTCCGCACCCTCCGCCGCTTACCGGAGCCGTCGGCAGCGGCGGAGGCGATAGGGTCCTTCCTCCTGCTCGGCTGGGATACGAGTGAGGGCAAGATGGCCCTTACCCGTCTCCATAGCATAGCAGGGCGGAAGCAACATCAAAACTTCAATTCCGCTATTGCTTCTTAAAGGGACATTTTTGTGTTGTCATTTTTTCAAATGACACATTTTTTATTTATAATAGTCTTTGGGTCTATTTGGTACGTGTATACCCCGACCATTCTCTGTTTGGAAATCTAGATATGTAGTGCCTAACATATGTAAGAAAAGTTTCTTGGGAGAATTAACACTTTGTTAACACCTTATAGTATTTAATTGAGGAATAGATCACCAAATTGGTTCATGTTCATTAACTAAATAATAGTTTTAAGAACACTCCATCCAGTAGCTAAGCAATGCTAAGCAGAAGCAGTAAAGCTCATGTGTGGCAAATTTTAGACATAGTATGGCCATCTTTATACAAGTACATAGGAGGAAACGGATAGAGACACTCAGTATGCACCGCATACTAGCTCATTATGAAATACTTACATTAGAACGAGGCGTCGGTATCTCTGCCGGTCTACGTCGAGGGAGATTACATTTTCTTTTGGCGCATCTTTCGGGTATCTTGGCTCCATCGATGTAAGTTGCTGGAGCTACGGTGGCTGGAGCTGCAATCCCTGATGTGCATGTTACGCTGAAGCCAGCGGGCATTGCAAGGGGAATATCTCCTAAACCGTAGAGGTTTAGGAGATATTCTTTTTACCTACAGGTAAGCCTTAATATAGGCTTACCTGTAAGTAAAAGTTAAAAAATTTACTATACAACCACTTTAAAAAAAAAATTGGGCATTCTGGAGCATTTTCGCCTGGCACGCATATAGCAGACCATTTACTGGTATGGGCTGCCATACGCACAGCATTCGCCCCAAAGAAGTTACAGAACATTTTTATGTATACAGCGCTCCCAAAATGCCCCTGCCCACTTCCAAATCACCTAAAAAGCACTTAGGAAGTGCTGCAACACAGGCCTTGTATAGCCCTTCTTTGGGGTTAAAAGCGCCCCGCTAGCAGTGTTGCCAACCATCTGTATTTTTACGGACAGTCCTTAAAAACGGGCACTTTTTTCCCCCGTTCGAAAATGTCTGTAGTTGCGGGAATGTGGCAGTAAAAATAGCCAAGATTGGTTTAACTTGGAACTGCGCATGTGCAGTTCCGGAGCTTGCCGAGCCGAGCATATGCTGTATTTGGCCGGCGGGGGGGCAGATTTCACAGAGCCTGTGTAGCGCAGCGCCGCGAGTGATGTATTAGGACATCCCACAGGCCTGCGTGTGCCAGAATTTTAAATCTGTAACAAACCAGGAGGTCGGAGGAGCACAGCACTGGAGCAGGAGTCAGGACTTGGAGGCTGAGCAGCAGGTGGCAGCGGCAGAATGGAGGAGCCTGCTGCATTCAGGCAATACAAAGTTCACAGGGGAGTCGGGGACGGACAGAGTGACAGACAGCCCAGCCGACAGTGACATTAGGTGATGGTGGCAGAGGGGGATCCGATGGAGGCAGGGGGTGATGGTGGCACCGCAGAGGGGGACAATGGAGGCAGGGGGTTAATGGAGGCAGGGGGATATTGAAGACAGAGGGAGATTGGAGGCAGGGGAGGAGTTTGTGGCACTGCAGAGGGGGGTGAAGGCAGGGGGTGTTGGTGGCAGAGGAGGATGGGTGCAGGGGTTGATGTGATTAAATCATTTGCCCTTATTATATTGAAAATAACAAAAATATATATTTTTTTTACCTTAAATCACATTTGCTCTTTGCCTAGCGTACTTGTTTGTAGCCCAAATATTGAAATGTGCACCTAAAAATGTAATTTAGTAACTTTTGTGAAATGGCAGTAAAAACGTGGCTGTGCCAGTAAATTTCGGGTGTCGTTTCAGTAAATTTCAATCTGGTGGGTTGGCAACACTGCCCACTAGTGGCCGAAAAGTGCTGCTTAAACAGCGGTAAAGCACAGCTAAAACGAGAGGCACTTTACAGCTAACGCACAAGCAGTCCCAGTGTGAAAGGGATCTTATGGATATGTTTTTTATACAGCTAGCTTGACACAACAATAGGGATTGTGTAAGATTAATAGAAAACTTTTTTATTTCTGCAAAAGAAGTACGCTTATGGAATATTGTTACATAGGGGAACTGAAATTGTGCTCATTCCTAACCAAGCAACACGAATGTTCAAATATTAAAGTTAATTAAAAAATTGATTTAAAAAAAAAAAACTGTGTTCAATCATTCCTTCGTCTGCAAGGCAAAACATTTTTTTTTTGAAAATTCCCCAGCACTTGATTGTGTATTCAGAGTAAATTTCACTAAGCTCAGTGGACATTTAATTACCCAGAATGCATATTTTCTATACCCCATTGTGTAACCGGGCTAAACACTAACTTATCAAAATCTCTTTTAAGTAGGGGGGTTGCTTTTAAATTGTGTGCATTATATGACATGACTAAAAATATTTATAGAATTTTGACTACCTATTGTATATATAACTGCTAAAAAAAATGAACTGTATATCACATGTTGCTTCCATAAAGTTTTTGTGTTGGGAAAAAAACACTTCAATGAAACTTGGAGGACCCCTCACTGTATATATGTCATTTTTTTTAAAGATGGATATCTCGGCAATGGCAGCAGCTGCTGCCACAACCAAGATATCCATCTTTTCAGTGAGCGGTCCTCCAAATGATAACGGTGGTCTCTGTGGTGGATTCGCACCCTCCCGCCACTCTCCCGCACCCTCCGCCGCTTACCGGAGCCGTCGGCAGCGGCGGAGGCGATAGGGTCCTTCCTTCTGCTCGGCTGGGATACGAGTGAGGGCACGATGGTCCTTACCCGTCTCCATAGCATAGCAGGGCGGAAGCAACATCAAAACTTCAATTCCGCCCATGCTTCTTAAAGGGACATTTTATTGTTGTCATTTTTTTCAAATGACACATTTTTTATTTATTATTTTGTCTAAATATGGGATCTGAGGTCTTTTTGACCCCAGATCTCATATTAAAGAGGACCTGTCATGCTTTTTTCTATTATAAGGGATGTTTACATTCCTTGTAATAGGAATAAAAGTGACCCATTTTTTTTGTGTAAAAAGTAATAAAAAAAAATAAGAAAACAAAAAATTTTTTAAAGCGCCCCACCCCGACGAGCTCGCGTACGTGAGTAGCGCCCGCGTATGAAAACGTGAGGTATCACCGCGATCACTAGAGCGAGAGAAATAATTCTAGCCCTAGACCTCCTCTGTAACTCAAAAGATGCAACCTATAGAATTGTTTAAACGTCGCCTATGGAGATGTTTAAGGGTAAAAGTTTGACGCCATTCCACGAGCGGGCGCGATTTTGAAGCATGACATGTTGGGTATCATTTTACTCGGCATTACATTATCTTTCACAATATAAAAAAAATTGGGCTACTTTTACTGTTTTTTATTTAAAAAAGTGAATTTTTTCCAAAAAAGGTGCGCTTGTAAGACCGCTGAGCAAATACGGTGTGACAAAAAGTATTGCAATGACCGCCATTTTATTCTCTAGGGTGTGAGAAAAAATATATATAATGTTTGGGGGTTTTGAGTAATTTTCTAGCAAAAAAAACCTGTTTTAATCTTGTAAACACCAAATCTGAAAAACAGGCGAGGTCCTTAAGGTGGTTAAAAAGTAAAATCATGAGAAGCAGCATAAAATGTAAATTTTATTGTAAAAGATTTTGAAAAGAAGTTCTGGCCAATTAGATTTATTTTTGAGGGTCACCCAGGTAATTGTCAAGCTCATTGAAATTTTGCTTTGATCATTTCAGTTTTACATATTTTGAAGCTCATTTTAATCATCCTTCAAATTCTCTCATTGGAATATATTTTTCATGCTTGCAGGACGTTGCTTGTTAAAAACATTGTATTCTACTGCTCAAAATTGCATGGGTTGAAAAGCAGCTCACTTTATTTTTGCTTAAAATGCTTCTATGAAAATTAAAAAAGTGAGTATACCACTCACTTTTTTAACCTGAAAATAGAAGGTAAACTGTGCCTGTGTCTTATACAGAGGGGGCTGTGGAAAGTTTTTTTCCTGAAACTTTCCTTTTAGGGCTCATTTCCACTGGCGTTTTTACAGCCACTTTTCTTGACGTTTTTTGCAGCTTAACCACTTTAGCCCCGGACCATATTGCTGTCCAAAGACCAGAGCACTTTTCGTGATTCGGCACTGCGTCGCTTTAACTGACAATTGCGCGGTCGTGCGACGTGGCTCCCAAACAAAATTGATATCCTTTTTTCCCCCACAAATAGAGCTTTCTTTTGGTGGTATTTGATCATCTCTGCGGTTTTTATTTTTTGCGCTATAAACAAAAATAGAGCGACTTTTTTCTGTCATACTTATCCACCAAAAATATATAAAAAAAATGTTTTTTTCCTCAGTTTAGGCTGATACGTATTCTTTTACATATTTTTCGTAAAAAAAAATCGCAATTAGCATTTATTGATTGGTTTGCGCAAAAGTTATAGCGTTTACAAAATAGGGGGTAGTTTTATGGCATTTTTATTATTTTAATTTTTTTACTAGTAATGGCGGCGATCAGTGTTTTTTTTTCAGTACTGCGACCTTATGGTGGACACTTCGGACACTTTAGACATATTTTTGGGACCATTGGCATTTTTTTAGCGATGAATGCTATAAAAATGCATTGTATTACTATAAAAATGCCATTGGCAGTGAAGGGGTTAACACTAGGGGCAGGGAAGGGGTTAAGTGTGTTCCTGGGTGTGTTCTAACTGTATGGGGGGGGTGGCCTCACTAGGGAAAATCACTGATCTTCTGTTCATACATTGTATGAACAGAAGATCAGCGTTTCCCCCGCTGACAGGAACGAGAGCTACGTGTTTACACACATAGCTCTCGTTCCCCGCTCTGTAACAAGCAATCGCTGGTGCCCGGTGGCAAAAGTACCCGCCGGGCACGCGCACGGGCCTCGGGGGCACGTGGGGGCGCGCGCGGGCCGCCGGTGGTGTGCACGCGCCCCCTAGTGGCCGCAGAAGAGCCGACATAGTATGACGGGCTCTCGCCCAGGAGAGCCGACCTGCCGCCGTAGAACGACGGCGGCTGGTCGGCTAGTGGTTAAAAACGTCTGTCCATGTTAGTCTATGGCCTCATGCCCACCATGACGTTTTTGAGCTGTAGATGGCTGAGACGTTTTTAAGCTGCAAAAAAAAACGCGGGACCAGTGCGTTCTGAAGCTCCAGCAATAGAGCTGTAAAAACGGCAGACATTAAAAAACGCTCAAAAACGCTCAAAAACGCGCAAAAATGCTCAAAGACGCTGCCGCGGCGTTTTTAAAGCTCCAGCTAAAAAAAAAACATTTTTTTTTTCTAAAATAAACATGGACAGGCATTTTTAAGCTGTAAAAAACGCTCAGAAAAGTGGCTGTAAAAACGCCAGTGGAAATAAAGCCTTAAAGTTAGGGTGCGTGTTGCACAAATCCAGAAACCTATACAAATGTTTTTGTAAATAGTATTTAAATAAAAATAAAAATATACAAATGTTTACATTATTTGTGTTTATGACCCTTTTAATCAGATGAAAAAAAATGCCCCTATCATGTTTTATTTTGTATTTTTTATTCAGTTACAACTAGCTGCATCTCTGACATCACAATACATAATATTAAATTCAAACCACATTCTGGGACTCCTTCAATTATACAGTGTCAGATTTTACAATCTGTGTAATCCTTATTAACCAGACAAGTCAAACAATATACCGTATTTATCGGCATATAACACACACAGGAGAATAACACGCACCCTAACTTTATGAAGAAAGTTTCGTGAAAAAAACGTTCCACAGCCCCTGCGAATAACCCGCAGGCACAGTTTACACTCTATTTTCAGGGTAAAAAAGTGAGTGTTATACACCAATAAATACAGTAATTATTAACACATAACACATATACATCTAAACACATATGCTCTTCTTTTTTCCCATGCTGTATTTTAAAAATGTTAGAAGCTGCTAGATGTATTTAATATAACTCTTGGCTAACAAAAGTATATTGGAAGTTAACAGCGTAATGCAGTGCTGTTAGCAGCATGGGGCAGAACTTCAAACTGTAAACTAAATGTAGTGACTGCTATGTAATCACTACAGCTTAACTTCAATGAAGTCCTAAACAACAGCTGTTATGTCTAAAATAGAAGTAAGGAAAATGACCGTTACCAGTCTGATGCCAGTCTGACAAATAAATAAGACCTTTAATACAGAATCACCTAAAAAGCACACTTGGTCTTACAATCCTAAAGTGCCAATCACTTCTCTGTGCTTGGTGTGTGATATTTATACTGATATGAAATGGCTTAATGAAGGCTGGTGATCAGAGCTTTTGTGGCACTGTAAAAGGAGTATAGCTCAGTTAGCAAAGCATGCTACTTCAGAGAGCAATAAAGCCTTTAATTTTTTAGGTATATTTATAAGCACTTAATATTTTGGTGATAATATTATCAAAAATACTTGGCACCAATGCAAACTGTATATATATATAATATATATATATATATATATATATATATAATATATCCTCATTGCACATAATTGGATATTCAGTGAGTAAGTGAGAAACTTGTATAGCGCAACACATACAAACTGAATCGCCTCAGGGCGCTTGGTATCCATTCCCTACTATACTTTGCCTTCACAAGATGGGTTTTGAGGTTTTTTTTCTGAAGGCCTGGTGATTCACTTCCATTTGGAAGTATGATTTGTTTACTAAAGAAGTATAGGCTGTTCACTTAGCAAAGAAAATCTTAACTTTGCAGCAACATTTTTGTTTAGCTTAGTGAATAAGGTGAAACTGTATCAACTTTATACATCTAAATATTTTCAAGCAAAAATCCTGTTTCTGAAGGCTGAAAAGTTTTTTTTTTTTTTTTTTGCCTTAATGCATTCTTTGCATTAGGATAAAAAACATTCCAACATTAGTTCCCCCAATCCTCCTTACCTGAGCCCAAACTTGATCCAATGCTGTGCTTGAGAGCAACATCGGTGCTATCTTTTTCTCTCTCTCTCTGTCTTTCTCTCTCTCCTCACTGGTTTAGAGGCAGCAGTGGGAGTCAATCTGCTGCTGTCAATCAAATTGCTTGATCTGGGATAGACATAAAAGGGGAGCAAGAAGCACTGGTGGGAGACCACAGAAGAGGAGGTAAAGGGTGTCTCTGTGCAATACAATTGCCCAGAACAGGTAAGTATAACACGTGTGTTTATTTAATACAAAAAGTTTAGCATTTAGTAACTTTTTAATTTTTATTATTTTGCAAGCAAACATGCTCTAATGCTTTAGTAAAACCATCCCAAGGTTCACCATATTTACCAAGCTAAGTAAATATTCACATTTTGAAATTAACAGTCCTTAATTCTTTATTAAGCCAATCCCACAAAATTTCAACCCCATTCTAAAAGAAATGTGTTGTATGGACCATAGAAACAACATGATGTGAGGGTAGCTGTTCAGAAATATGGCCTTGGTTAAATCACATTATGATTGTGAGTGGTGGGCTGGGTGCAGGAACTAACATTTTCTGTAGAAGTCAGATACATATATGATGGGCATTTTATGTTTTAGGAAAGAATATATTGGCCTACAGGTTATGAATAAGCAGGTTCCCCAAACATTACTTAAGTTTGGGTGCCAAATCCAAACCCTGTTGAATTCAATAAGATAAAAATGTAAAGAAAAGGTCAAGGGATTATTAAACAAATGGTTTTAGGGGCTAGAACATGTGCCAACGCAACAACATATTTTTAAAAATGATTTTTGATGGAGAGCAGCAAATGTAATAATGTTTAAGGGGAACAATAAAAATGCAAAATTCCTTAAAATGGCATGCCTATGGAATGTCTTGCATGTCGACTGGCACATCTGTATATTTGCCACCTACTCCCAACAAAACTGACATATATAAAAAGAAAATGCTGTTTAAATTGTCCATAAATGACTACTCCCTGTCACTTACATCTGTTTGTTAAAAAAATGGCTGGGGATTTCCTGTATTTATACCAGGCCTTTATACTAGAAGAGGTTCTGATAAAAATTAGGGGATCCCACAAACAAAAATAAAAATTACATGGGGTTCCCCCTATAAAAACATACCAGACCCTTATCCGTGATGAATACCTGGTATGAATGCCAAGTGAGACCCCACAGGAAAAAATATATATATATATATATTTGGACCAGGGAAAAACGTTTCCAAAAAAAATAAAAAGTGTTACGCCCACCCAAAAAACTAGCATACCTTTATCAGAGTATGTGGGTGTGTGAGTAAGGACTTCCCTCCTGATACATGCCAGACCATATGCCCTTGCCATGGAGGGTACCATGGATAATTTGTATATAGGTCCAACATACATTTTTAATGTTTTGATGTTGCTTGTTTGTGCAAGGAACTGTGCATTTTTTCATTTTACCCTTTAGGCCCCTTTCACACTTATACGACTTGTCCCACAATTTGTGATGGCAAAGTAGCATGACAAGTCGTTTCCAATGATTTCCAATGACAACCATTCATATTAGTACGACTGCAACTCGTTCTGGCTTCAAAGTAGTCCCTGCACTACTTTGGTCTGATTTTGATGGCATTTACACAGGCATTCCCTGAAATTGCGGCAAAATTGTGACAGCAAAATTGCAGTAAAATCGCACGACTTTGAAGTCATAGTAGTGTGAAAGGGGCCTTAGGGTTTTTAAAAGTGCTTCTCCCTGATGAAAAGTAAAAAAAAAACCTTGGTGTATGTTCCCCCTGACAGTACTCAGCTTCACATGACCCTTGTTTGACAGCCTAAACAAAAATGGAAACCACCCCAATCTATAATTTTCTTATAGTGCAAGATAAATATTGAAAGGCTTTACACACAGAAAAACAAAATGTACTACCCAGTTCACTTACCAGCTTGCCTGCAAAAAATATATATACTGTCTTAAAATTTGTATTAAAAACAGAGGTTTTAGTTGCACAACAGGTGCAAATATATATGAAAACTGCACTGTGTTATCAGCACCCCTCTGTATAGTGTGGTCCTAACCATAGTCTATGAAAGTCTCCATGTTGGAAGGTATAGAACAATGGATAAATTAAGGGCAGTTATGCATGTAGGGAATCCATTCCTCCTTTAGGCTGGGTTCACACTGAGAAACGGAGCTGCTCACAGCAGGGGACCGATGCGTCTCCATTCACTGTTTCAGGTCTGAATTCAGTCCACATTTTTGGCTGAATTTGGACCTTAAATGGACCAGAAGATGCACAGGACTCTAGTGAAATTCACACCAGAGCTGCTCCAGAGATGTGGGAGCTGGCTCCATAGAGAGCTGTTCCCAATCTCCTGACATGCTAATTGGATGCAGGGAAACCTGCATCCAATTAGCACTGGTGTGAACCCAGCCTTAAGGTGCAGGAACACACAGGAAGCCCAGAAAAGCACAATTTGCTGCTTAAGGAATTTTTTTGTGTCCCCAAGCCATATGCAAGAAGCTAAAAAAAAATGGCAACTGCCCCAATTTATAACTTACTTTTAGAGCAAGGTGAACATGAAAGAGCTTTTGTTTGGCAGTCTCTTATTAGCCAGCGAGTCAATGAGGAGGGAGCGGTGTCGAGTCTGAGCCGACACACAGAGCAGTGGCTTGGGAGCAACCTGTGTACTATGGGGGCACATGGCAGGTGGGAGGGATCAGGAGTGTTGGCGTGGGACCCAAGAAAAAACACTGCACAGAGCAGGTAAGCATGATGTATTTGTTATTTAACAAAAAATCTGCCTTTAATTTCACTTTAAACTATAGCAATGTTTATTAGCAGAATTTATCTGACATTGACTTCAATAGGGTTTGAGGAACATTCCCAATTTTTTAACCTTTTTTTTACTGTTTGGTGAACGTTCCTCAAATCCAACCCAGGCACATTTGGTTCATCACTAGAAGAAAGGGTATATGCCTAATCATATCTATTCGTTTATTGCATGCGCTAGGTCAAATTCTGGTACCTGGTGAACTATGAAGTTATATTTTATCACAATGTACAACTGTAGTAAAACTAGAAAGGAGTTCCTAAACTTTGAAAGCCAAGAATGTGCATTTCCCGTCTGACAGGGTATCAATTTACTTTACTTTATCTGGGGTTTAACCACTTGCCAACCCACCACAGTGCATTTAGCTAAAACTATTGCTTAAAAAAAATCCTGGTCACCCTCCAGAGTAGTACAGTGTCACTATGCTGACAATGAATTAATCTGATGACATATGTAATAAAAAACATTTTTAAAAGACAAATGAAAAATAAAAAGATTATTTATTTTTTACATGCTGTCACCAGTCAGTATCCTTGATAACCACCACACCAGTCATATGATGATGCTGTACTGCACTGCTGACAGTATGTCAAAATAATTATTTATTTCTCTATTTTCCAAAAGATTGTGACAAAGAAATTACAACTTACTAAAGACATTGGACTGTCTACTTTCCAAAAAGAGGTAATTTGGGGGGTATTTGTACTATACTGTCATTTTAGGGCCTCAAAAAATTATGGTGTTAGTACATCAGGATTCATTTTCAAATATACAGTATATGTACTATAGTTTGTAGACGCTAGAACTTTCACACACGCCAATTAATATACACCTGAACAGTAAATCTCCTGCACTTACGTGGTATGCATAAAGGTGAGTGGTGTTTGTGATCCTTGATATTACAACCTATGATCTTGATGCCCCCTCAGGACCATAGGTATCTAAACAAACTGAAAAACAACAACAAGAGAAGGGCGCACCGACCTATTGCATTACCACTAAAATTACTTATTGAAAAATGAAAGGACAGCATACAGTATACTCACAAATCTAAGATGTATACACGAATGTCAAATAAAAGTGGAACAAATCAACTCCAAGTCTGCTGGGGTGCACCAATGATGCCAGGAGACCTGGTGGCATCCATGTTAGCTTGGATGACGCATTTCGAGGGAGAACCCCCTGGCTCTGAGGAAGACGCTTCTTCCTCAGAATGCAACAACCAAGCTAACTCTGACACTACCAGGTCTCTTGGCATAATTGGTGAAACACAGAAATTTTGGAGGTGATTTGTTCGACTTTCATTTGACATGTGTGTATACATCATATAATGTATGCTGTTCTTTTTCAATACATAATTTTAGTGGTAATGCACTAGATCGGTGCTCCCTTCTCTTGTTGTTTTGTACAGTAATTAATAAACACCTATTGGGATTTTTTTTTTTTTTACCAAAGACATGTAGCAGAATATGTTTTGGCCTAATATTATGAAGAAATGTGATTTCATTGGATTGGATATGTTTTATAAAAGAAAGTACAAAATATTTTGTTTATATAGCAAAAAATAAAAACCCCCAAAAACTATATTTGTGTGAAAAAAAATATACAAATGTAATTTGCATACAGTGTTGTATGATCAAGTAATTGGCAGTTAAAATAGCACAGTACTGAACAGCAAAAAATGCCCCAGCCAAGAAGGGGGTAAAACGTTTAGAGGTCAGGTGGTTAAAAAGTACTCAAAGTTTTTGATGTCAATTTGGGACTTTTATTTGTTCCAACTACCTTTTTGTTTTACTAAACGATTACATGTAGATTATATACATGTATTTTCTATTAGCATGTATTTGCATTTCTTCACTCGTATTTACCCACATCACTTTTTTTTCCCATTATAAAAGTAAATAAGCAAAATTGTCAGTTAATATACAAGATCACTCTAGAGTGCTAGTCAGCAGAATTATTCCTTACTTTGTCAGTGTGTTCATGTTTTCAGAAAGCTTGCATAACAAAATGAAAGGGTCAATTATTCCCAGATGTACAGCAAATAAAGAGAGATGTAGAGCAGAACAGTTCATAATTAATAGTCTATCTCTTAAACAATGAAAGGTTTAATGAACCCACTTTTTCTTACAGCACAATAAATAGGCTAGTTCTTTCCTGTTGAAAGCATTAAAAATGATAAATCAGTTGGACAGACCCTTCTCAAAAAAAGTCATATTCTTATAAATGTCATTGAAATAGTAAAGGTGACGAGGTACTTTCATTCACATAGATAAAGCAAAAAAGTCAGATGAATATCATTCAGATATATCTTCTTACAAATGACCATATAAAGTGTTTAATTTGAACTGAGCTGATTTATAAAAACTGGACGAAATGGAGCGGTGTTAAATGTAAAACCAGATTTCAACTAGCATTTTTTCAGGATTTGAAAAGCCCATTTTACAAAACAAGATTTGGTTGCATTTGCTATCTTGAAACCTCTAGCATGCCAACCTATATGTGTACTGTATATAGAAGTCCATTTTTCTTTGTAAATTATGTACCCTAAATATTTAATAAACATGTGCACTTGAAAAAACTTGGTAAGATAGTGCAACTTATCTTTTCTCTTAATGGCAAAGAAGTTGGCATATTTATAGCATTTAATGTTGGGAACTGAACACTTTCTTTTTTTTTTCTTCACAATATAGATTTTATTGGAAATATTTGAATGTATACAAACATATATGAATATACAGATAACACAACACGAGTAATATGGTATTCAGGGGTTTACAAAAGATAATATAAGTACATAAGGTAACTGGTAGTATTTGAAAAAAATCTAAAACGTAAAAATATAAGAACATATAGGAATGGGGTGAATTCTTGATAGAAAATCTTACATAAATAATTTAGAAATAGAGAATATGCACAAAAAAAAAGGTAATTTTTTTTTTTTAGTTTAAATTGAAAATGTTAATGGTCTATTCTGTCTGCATTCCCCAAACTAGGGTATCATGGTTGCCATACTCAATAAAACCAGGGACAGTATGTAAAACTCTGTGCTTTTTTTACATCTGTCCCTGATATGTCTGAAACTGACATGCTTTTGATTTGATGTGAAAATCCAGAGATTTTAACTGCCCTGCCTCTGCACTGCCTCCTGGCGTGGTGGCCATCTGTAATCCGGTGGCCCCATAATCTTCTATTACCCGGGGGCCCCATGAGTTGTCAGTCCACCCCTGCGTAGAAGATTAATATCATGTCATAGAAATACTTACTTCTTTGGCTTCAGTCATGCCAAACTGCTGAACCATTGCCTCAATTTTAGAATTCTGATTAAACAGGAAGTTGCCGTCTTCTTTATGCTGTATGTTAATTCATAGGTAATGTGTCACATCCCCAAGATCTTTAGCCTCAAAATGCATAGAGTAAAATATACATATTCAGAATCTATACAGTTTGAGTATAGACATGGGTCATCTCTGCTTCGTATGAATCCTTCATGTAGCAAGACTTGTTAATTTTTTAATTCCATGTGCAAGCTTATTGCTTAAGTCTGTAAAGAGATTTCTGCAACTTGATGTTCTTCTCCATTTTTTATGTATCCATCTGGCTGCAACCATATGCCACTTTAAAGGCAAGGTCTGTAGGTACAAAGCATTGTTCGTGGCAAAAGGATGCTCACAAAAGTTTGGTGAGGATTAACATGCTATTTTTGCTAGTGGTATCATATATATTTCCTCTTTGATATCACCATTAACAAAAGGCCGTTGGGATATCATGGTGCTTCATAACCATTTTCCAAGAAGTGGCCACTGTTAACAGTGTTCGGAAAGTACTTTTGTGAGCATCTTTTTGCCGCTAACAATGCTTTGTACCTACAGACCTTGCCTTCGAAGTGGCATTTGGCCATAAAAGCCCATTTGCAGCTGATTGCATGCTTAACATGGGGTAGCTCTGAAAGTGTCCATGTCTGCCGTTCACTATTAGAGGACATCTCTTCATCAGCAGCCCTGATCCACTTTTGTTTCTCATGAGTCTTTGCATCTCATCCCATGAATCAGGCTCTGGTTTTATTGCTATGCAAGGAACAAACATTTGGCTGGGATGCGTTTTGATTGTCTGTGTAAAATTCTAATTCAGTGTCACTTTGTTGCTTATCTTCATGTGACACTGATGTGGAATTTCCCTCTTTTTGAAGCGCGTGTTAGTTCATAAAATGTTAAACACACTGAAGTTTTATTAACAATTACACTTCTACTGATGGTTACCTTGTTTGTGTCTTGGTATTGTAAGGGATTTGCTCGGTAGCGGGTGTGTGTGACCCCCCAGGATGGGTTCACTACATGCTGAACTATACAGAAAGGCAATTGAGGATGGTTGAGAACAAAGGATATGGTTTATTCTTCCATATTGCTGGATACAAGTGCAAGCATCAAAACAGCATAAACAAAACATAAAATAAACCCTTGCCACTTGGGGCATCTATCTTCACAACACAGGAACCTACCTATGGAATCTGGCACAGCCTACTGCTTTTTATCACACAGAAAAATCATCAACCACCTCACCTTTTCAGAAGTTTTTCTGACTGCTCTCCTTAACTCAAAAAGCCTCAGGATGCAGCAATCAGTAGTCATCCTTTGAATAACTTATATAGGCCTTAATTGCCTCATTCTGAACAGCTGAAGTTTTCCAACGCCATATACCTTTCTGGCTATTTCTGCAGCCGACACCTAATAGTAATTGGTGAATTGTCTAAACAAGGCAGAAATGTATCTCCCGTCTGTGACAACACCCACAGATTTACCTGACTTCCTGTCACAGTATATAATTCTGTATCCCTTTTCAGATTCCCTGTACCCCACAAGTACACCTTTCGTTGTGCAAACATTGCATTGTGTACATTTTCCTTTTGGGATGGGCACATAGGCCTTGCTTCCAATTGTTTTCAATGGTTAGAATGCAGGGCCCTTCAATTCCACTGTTTGTTTGGAGATTTCTTAGTGAATTTTCCTGGTGTTCGATTTTGGAGAAAATCAAGCGGAGGAGTGGTGATGTCAAGAGCTTTAACTTGTCCAACAAGAGAATGCTTTGTGTTCATTGAAAAATGCAAAATGTTCTCTGAATGACACCTGTGCTAAGCAAGCAATCTTCTGTGTTCACTAAACTGAAGGGCAGCCACTCAGCTTAGGTCACGGAAGTTAGTGGTAAGCATTGAAGTAACAGTGGCTACTACAGTGATTCCCAGCTTCCCTAGAGATCAGTCAGGTATGACACATGCAAACCTTAATTGGTCTAAGCTAAACCAATGTAACCATGCAAAGTTTGCATACCTGGAATTCAGATTTCAAGTGAAACTCTACTGCATCTGAGCAGCACAAACCAAAAATGCTATTTAACAAATGTTTTATATTCAGAGAAAGCTCATTCATCCATCTATGTCTCCACTTTATTTTGTTGATAAATCACTTTGAAAAACACCTCTTAGCATTTCTGGCTGTGGTCATCTTGAGTAAGGGCTAATGATTCATGTAACATTTACTTGCTGGGATCCATGTGCCCTTAGCTCAGACATATAGGCAGGAGAATGGGCTTACCTAAGAAAACCCTTTCTCCCCTCCTAAAGATTTCTGGGATAAATGACATCATTTGCATAGGCCTTGAAACAAGGAAGTATATGAAGATATGTAAAAGTTTAAAACATGTAAATATATTAAACCTTCCTATCTGTTTACTAATGCTAGTAGCATAAGGATTACAAATATTCAATGTTAATTGAGACTGTGAAGTGCTATCTTAAGTAAATTGTTTTTTGTGAATCAGTTAGCAAGTTTCTTAGCAAAGTCCTTGTCTCTAAATTAGCATCCATATTGTCAACCTGTCTATTCTTGAGTTGGCTGACAATACTGCTGCAAATTGCAAGGCAGTGTCTTAGCATTATCAGCATGCAACGGGGAATGCTGTTACTGTCAAGACTTTCCTGGTAGGAAACTTTGCAATAGATTACATTTGCTTTGGAAAACATTATATATAATTAAAATAGATTTAGGGTTTATGTGCACTTTAAGAAATGATTAGGGGGGGGCGTGGTCTAGCCGTGATCAGAGATGGAGGCTTAATTGGAGAGCTCCCGCCGCTGTTGACTGAAATTTGTCGAATAGGGCGCCGGTAAGACACCCCGATTGTCGGATCGAATCGGACCTGACTCCCGCTAGACCAAGGATACTACTTATACGATCTTTTCGTATCCCCGGGCATTTTTGACTGACTTTCAGCCCTGTGGAAAAACGGCCTGGGTTGCCAATGGCCGACATCCAAGAAGGAGCATCACACACTATGCAAGGTCAGCGGGGAAATGACGGGGTAACCCACCAAACAGCCACCGGGACTCTTCACCCCTCTTCAGAGCGAGAATTGAGTCCTAGTCTGAACGACTTGCATATGGTGGCAGCAGACATAAAAACTGTCTTATCAGCAGCCATAGCGGATCTGAAAATTGACATACGCGCGGTTACAGCGCGCGTATCTGAGGTGGAAAAAAACAACTGCGCAACAGAACGCGGCGCTGCGCCATGTAAACCGCAAAGTTGACTCTAACACCCTATACCTGAGAGAATTAAATAGACAAATCGAAGATTTGGAGAACAGAAGTCGAAGACACAACATTAGGGTTAGAGGCTTGTCTGAAACGATCGATTTCGATCGACTACCAGCGGCTATACTGCACATATTCAATGACCTATTGGGACGACCACCCATGTCTACAATTAAAATGGATCGTATGCACAGGGCCTTAAAACCTAAGAGCAAACCTACTGATCCCCCAAGGGATGTTATTTGCCACATAAACGACTTTAAACTAAAAGAAGAAATACTACGCAATGCGAAACTGCGTTCTCATATCGATTTTGAAGGTTTCACCATTTTGCTTTTTCAAGACCTCTCAAATATCACCCTACAAAACAGACGCGATTTAAAACCTCTGCTTGATGCATTGCGGAATAATAACATCACCTACAGATGGAAATTTCCATTCGGATTACAAGCATCCAATCAAGGTCGCTCAGCTATTTTGAGAGTTCCAGAAGACTTAAATTCTTTTTGCAAAACTATGGACATACCATATTTAGACTTGCCTAACTGGTACGCGGAGTTTAGGCCTACTAGCTCGGCTAAGAACCATAAACCGGATGTTGCTATGGAAACCAATCCGTCTAGATTTAGAAGACGTCGATCGCCTTCCGACGGCAGCCCACCAGGAACTTCAGACAAACAGGAGCCATCCCTCCAATCGATGAATCAACCTCGCTCCAGGAAACCAAGACAAGAAAAATGATTGTGTGTATGTAATGTAGACATAATTTCTTGAAAAGTCATACGGTAATGTCAGCATTCTCCTATACTCTCACTCCTTTTTCCAAGTCAGGAGGGGAAGGGGGAAAAGGGTTGAGAGTAGTGTAGCGAATTGCACCTAACTAGTTTTCATTGCGTATATTACTCCTAACTTTTGGAAACATACACTGAGTTAGATGAGGAGAAGCCTTTGTTTATTTTCATTTCTTAGGTTTATTTGTAGCTGTCTATTTTGTTTTTAGACTCATATGGTTAATGTGTTATCACTTACAGATTCTCGTTCTTTGCTTATCCTCACGCTGTGTTGATGTCTTACATTCAATTGAAGAAACAACAATGAAATAATATTTACATGTTGGACATATGTCCATATTTTTCAATGTTACCTTTAAGTTTCCAACTGCTTGTATGAATTTGATTGAGTCATTCAATTTACACTTTTACGCCCAAATTTAATTGTTTTGCCAGTCTGTCTGCGGCGGTGGACGTGACAATTGGGCTATTCATCTTTAGACCTGGTTCACACCAACCCCCGCAAAGTAGTTCTTGTTGGACTTGTTCCTTGAAGAATACTACTTTTTTTTTTTTCTCTCATACCGTACACCTCTTCCCGTTAGGGATTAGCCCTTTCCCCATTGTTTTTCTTTTTTTTTTTTCTCATTGATATTGTCATTTATACGGTATTGTTTTTCACATCTATAGTTACAGACTTCTTAGCTCCTCCCCCCTTGTGCCTGTTCCATCCCCCTATCTGTTTTTATTTCTCCCCCGGTTATGACCATGACGACCTACTGTAATAGTACAAAGACTGCCCAGAATAACATCAAGGTCTACTCCCTTAATGTTAAAGGCCTCAATGTCCCTGAGAAGAGGTCCAAACTCATGCTTTTATTAAAGAGATCTAAAGCAGATATAATATTTTTACAAGAGACCCATTTTAAGACTGACAATTTCCCTTCATTCTCTGACAAATTGTTCCCTCATATGTTTCATGCAACTTGCTCGGACTCTAAAACCAAAGGAGTATCCATACTCATATCCAAACATTGCCCTTTTCAGATATTGGATACCAAACTTGACTGTGATGGCAGATACCTGTTCCTCAAAGGGTTACTACATAATAGACCGTTAACTTTAGCTAACATTTATGCCCCGAATAGATTACACGCCCAGTTTTTCAGGACTATGATTCAAAATCTAGATTCCTTTACGATTGGTTCGTTGATACTGGGAGGTGATTTTAATTTGGCCCTTAATCCACTGCTTGACACGTCTTCTGGCTCTTCCAAATCTTCATATAAGGCCTTAAGTGAGGTGAAACGATTACTACGTGACTTGTCGATTCACGACTCTTGGCGTATACTGAACCCCTCCTCCAAAGACTTCACATTTTACTCTCCTCCTCACAATACCTACTCTAGAATAGACTATCTTTTTCTATCCCAAAATGATCTAACTTCTATAGTAAATGCTTCAATTGAACCTATGATTCTGTCGGACCACAACCCGATCACCCTAACTTTGACCTTCAAGGATACACCGTTTATCCCTAAGACATGGAAACTTGATGATTCTTTATTAAGCAACGCTGACAATTTGCAGCATCTAGACACTAAAATCTCTGACTACTTCAAATATAATTCTGACGATATTACGCATCCCTTGTTCGTTTGGCTCGCTCACAAGTGTGTCATTAGGGGTGAATTAATATCCTTGAGGGCCAAAAGGAATAAATTGTGCCGTGCCCAAACTGATGACTTGATTAATAGGATAGCTGCTCTGGAGCTTCTACATAAGCGTTCACTAGCTCTTGATTCTCTTAGGGAACTCTCAGACCTTAGATCGGAACTATCCCATATCTTAGATAACAAGATCAAACGTAATTTTATTCTCTCTAGAAAATTCTTTTATGAATTTGGGAATAAAACTGGAAAACTATTGGCCAAATCTTTAAATTCGACACCCAAAAAATTTGGAAATGTATATTCTATTACTGACCCGCACGGTATTAAACATACCTCAACCTCTGAAATAGCAGAACAATTCCGTGTTTTCTACTCCAAATTGTATAATTTACCGCCTGAAGCCCGTCCTAAAGACTCTACCTCACGGATAGACTTAATAGCGGATTTTTTGAAATCATTTAGCCCAAAACCTCTGAATGTGGTCATTTCACGGGACCTTGATAGACCTCTCGAGTTGTCTGAGGCTCTTCTGGCCCTACGACAACTTAAGACTGGCAAAAGCCCGGGACCAGATGGGTTTTTCTGTTAATTATTATAAAACCTTTCAAGACTTATTGATCCCTCAGTTCATTAAAACGTTTAATTCTGATCCCTTTCCTTCTCCACTTCCAAATGAACTTTTGGAAGCCCATATTGTTGTAATCCCAAAGCCAAATAAAGACAAAACATTAGTGTCCAATTATAGGCCCATTTCTTTATTAAACGTTGATATCAAACTATATGCCAAAATTATTGCAAACCGCCTTTTGCCTTTGATCCCACAGCTTGTTTCCCTTGACCAAACAGGCTTTACACCAGGGAGGGAAGCTAAGGATAATACTATTAAAACTCTTCTTATCCAACAATGGCTTGTCAAATCTAAATCCCCGGGTTTTCTACTGTCCCTGGACGCTGAGAAGGCCTTCGATAGGATTGCCTGGGATTATATGCACGAAGCTTTAAAAGCTCTGGGATTGCACGATCGTATGTTGAATTTTATCAAACTCTTATATTCATATCCCACAGCGAGAATAAAAGTCAATGGTGACCTGTCGGAGGCCTTCTCGGTGGCAAATGGCACTCGTCAGGGTTGCCCTTTGTCACCAATAATATTTGTGCTTATTTTGGAACCTTTCCTGCAAAAACTGAGAGAGAATGTAGACATTAAGGGTATTAAAATAGGCGATAAAATCTATAAACTAGCGGCCTTTGCGGACGATATTCTATTGTACCTGTCAAACCCTATAATCACTATCCCAAACTTATTGAAAGATTTTTCTTTATTTAGGCGCATCTCAAATTTCAAAATTAACTTCTCTAAATCAAAGGCGCTTAATATTTCTTTGCCAAATCCATTGGTTGACCAATGTAAACTTAATTTCCCGTTTATATGGGAGGATGATTCAATATCTTACCTAGGCATTGCCTTAACATCTAATCTAGATACTCTATATGTTAAAAATTTCATACCTCTACTAAATACGATTAAATCGGATATGGTCAGATGGGAGAAAGGTCTATTCTCATGGTTTGGCAGAGCGAATATTGTCAAAATGAACATTTTACCTAGACTTTTATATCTATTCCAAACAATACCTATTAGGATCCCTTCCACTTTCTTCAAAACCTTTAAAAAAGTATGCTTGAAGTTCCTTTGGAACGCTAGGCAACCCAGAATCAAGTGGGACAAACTTACAACCCCAAAGCACCTGGGCGGTATTGGACTACCAGACATTAAAAAATATTATTGGGCCTCTCATATAACCAGGATTGTGAACTGGCACCTTCATGGACCCTATAAGGATTGGGTTGATCTGGAAGACCGTTTATCTTCCACTCCTATTCCTCTGAAATGTCTCCCATGGATTAACACTTCTAAACTCCCACCGAAAACTAGTTCTCATCCCATTACAGGTACTTCCCTAAAAATTTTTAGACACTTGTGCAAAACTTACAACTTATCCACCATGTATGGACCCCTCACCCCTATTCACCATAATCCCGAAATCTTTCAAAGATCTCACTCTACTGTATCCTCCGACTTTCTTACATTTACACATTGTAGAGCTGAATCTTTCTTTGAGAGGGGTACCCTATTGACCTTCGAAACCTTCTCCTCCCTTTTCGCGAATTCTGCCATCACGCACCAAGACTTTGACAAGATTGCTTTGTTTCTGAACAAGTTTGGTTCCACAAGTATCTGGCATAGGCAAAGGACACGATTCGAATCCATTTGTTTAAGTACTGACCCCCAAAATCATTTAATATCTATCATATATGACATCTTGAATAAAGATGTAGACCCACAAATGGACGACACAAATATGAAATGGGAGAAGGATCTGAAAATCTCAATCCCAAATGACCAGTGGGATTCAATTTTTTTCCACCTACACAAAGGTTCGACGAATGTCCTGACTCAGGAGAATAGCTATAAGTTATATTCGAGATGGTATAAGACTCCTTTGGTCATTAACAAATACAATCCGAACTATTCCCCAATGTGTTGGAGGTGTAAAGCTAACCCCGGTTCGCTTCTCCATATATGGTGGGAATGTCCTCTCATCTCACCATTCTGGACTGATATTCACAAGCTCATCTCTTCAATTACTTCTTATACCCCTGATTTTACAGCCGGACAGTACTTGCTACACCTATCGTCTTTATCTAACTCGGTCTATAAAAATTCTATTATCGTTCATCTAATTAATGCGGCCAAATTATGCGTCCCCAACAAGTGGTCCCAAGCATCTCCTCCTAGAGTCTTGGACTGGATACGTAAAGTTGACCATATTGCTAAGATGGAAGAGTTGATTTCACAATCTAGAGACACTTCGAGAGAAAATATAGCGAGAAATGGGCTTGTTGGACACAGTTCACGAAATCTAATGATTATAAGATGTTGATGCATACTTAACTAAGTTTGGATTAGGGAAAACATTCTTTAACATTCTTTCATCTTCCTTTTTTAGGGTTTGTCTTTGTATATTCTAAACGCTTGTTATATCGCAACCACATGTATTTATCCCCTCTCTTACCCTTCCCCCTAAGTACTTCTTGTTCAATTACTACTTATTCACTGATTTATTGTGCTCTTATATTTATACTCTTGTATAGAACCACTTGTTATTTGCTTATACCTATTGTATGATGTTGTGCTTTATATTATTGCTTTATGTATACTTATATATCTTAAATACCAATAAAACATATTAAAAAAAAAAAGAAATGATTAGATTCAATTTATGCTTTTATAAGTATAGGTTTACTAATATAAAGCAGGTAATAGCAGGGTCAATGCAAGCATGATATTTGTTTTGATTGTGAATGTGACATCTGTTCTTATATAATAGTTTAAAAGGTTGGCAGAAAATAAAGCTGTTATCACACTACAGGAGGGAACCCTCTATCATAAATGACATAACTTGATAGGTCTAATTTAGAAAAAAAAATGATTGTTTGTTCAATCAGGCAAGAACTTTACTTGAATAGGCCCATAAAGAGCTGTAGCTGCTATGTTGTGATTTTTACTTAGGTCTGTCAGGCTTCCTCAAAAAATAAATCTAATGATCAATATCTAATCCTTTACAGATCACCAACCTGTATATCTATGACGCAGTGCTCTTACTAGCTAATGCCTTTCACAAGAAGCTTGAAGATCGAAAGTGGCACAGCATGGCTAGCCTTACCTGCATCAAGAAGAACTCAAAGCCTTGGCAAGGAGGTCGATCTATGTTAGAAACTGTCAAGAAGGTACCATTTTCTCCATCTTTCATCTTCATTATTTTCAAATGAAAGGAAAAAATGATGCTGGCTGAGGTGTCTAATTTTAAATGCGTATTAGTCTTACTAAAAGCGTAGCCTGTCAGAAGGTCCATAAGATTAGTTTAGATGACAAATTTGCTAAATTATCATTTTTCAGTGAAGTTTTACAGTTCAATAAGAAGTTTCATCTTCTGATCTAGAAAGGTTTCATTACCACTGCTCTTTTCCCACAAAAAAAGCTGTTATATCATATATGAAAACTGATGTCAGCTTTGTTAGTTTTTTGAAGACCAAATAAAGGCATCAAATAACACCAATATTTATTTGTGCTTAATCTAGCTTGATAATGCAACGAAATAAAATGTTTATACATACAAAATATAGATCACGCCTATATATACAGTATATATAGCTCGCGGGCACATAATTTAGATGATTGCTGCCCAATCTGTTGATCTGACTGCTATGTGAAGTCTAGTTTGAGCTTTGCTGTGACTATCATGCCAGGTGTTTGAAAAGCAGTGTCCACCCCAATACTACAGGAATACTACTCATTACATTTTTTCATAAGGCTTATCTGTAGGTACCTTCAATATCTCCTAAACTTGCAGTTTAGGAGCTATTCAGTATATGCGCTACTGCTGATGTCATCAGCGCATGTGCACTATAGAAATGGGCCACTGGTGCCGTTTCTTCAGGTGTCACGCCATGACTGGCGGCTCTTGCACGCATGCCGTCAGTGACATCATCGCGGCTCCGGCCAATCACAGCACCAGAGCCACAAACCCAGAAGTAACTACGGTGAAGGTTGTCCATGCTGTACTTGGAGGGCCGGTGCCGATCCAGGGCATCTTTTTAAGGTAAGTATTTCATAATGAGCTAGTATGCAATGCATACTAGCTCATTATGCCTTTGTCTTGCAGGGTTTTATTTTTTAATTTTTACAACCTTTTAATGGAGACATCCATTTATGTGCTATGCAAACCTGACATGACTCATTAAACTTAGTAGGAGTGTCTGTTTGGCCCAGCTTAGGTTTGTGGGTTTCTGCATTAGGGTAACAGGATGGGGGTATAGAAAATATTCACTTAATAAGGAGCAGGGAAGCAGTAGGGATGCTGCACAAATGCCTGCTGAGAGTCCTTCTGCCAAATGTTAAAGTCTGAGTTTGGTAAGAAAAAATAAGAAAACAAAAGCAGAAGGGAGGAATGTCTGATGTGTCCCCTGTGCTGTTTCTCCTCTGATACCCCACCTACCTCCACTGCCACCATTTTCCACTGTGGTTGGGGTAAATATAAAGGGACCTGTGATTTGCAGTCATTAATTGGGTCCGCCATGCCTGCCTTTTTCACCCCTGCCCTCTGTTCACAGAAGTTGTATAATAGCATCTATGAATAAAAAACTATCTTTGAATAGAGGACATGCAGATGAATGAAAAGTCTACCTGCTCCATTCAGAGATTCTCCTTTATTCATAGAAGCTATAGTAGAGCTTTTATGAATGGAGGAAGTTGGAAGAAAGAACATACAGTAGTTGGCAGTCTTGATGAATACAGTGCAGGTTCCTTGGTTCTATTAATCCCTACCTCACCAGAAGATTATGATAGTGGGGGTAAAAAGGGATCGGAGGATTTCAACTGAAGAAGAAGCTAGCAAAACACGAGACACATATGATTAATAGTAAATAATGCCCCTTGTGCTGACTTTTTTTTTTTTTTTACTAAATTTGGGCTTTTATTAAATAAAGTGTTAAGCTTAGTTAATTTTGCTGCAGCTTCTAAAAACCACTAATTAATTCAGCCTTCTTGCCTAACTGGTTACATCCTCAAGATTTTAACTAATTGCCCACCAATTTTACATTAATTACTTTCTAACAATGATTTTTTTTTCAAGAACACATTTTCCTTAAAATTCAAATAGTATGAATGCTAAAAAAAATCAGGAACAGTTCAACCAGAACAGCCGTTGACTCCTTTTGATTTCAAATGGATTTTCACTTTATTTTCTCCTGATCTTCTTTATCTCTGTCTTTGCCAGTTCAGCCAAGCATATGATATGTTCCATTTGGAAACCAAGATAAATGGTCTGCAATTTATTAATCTCTAAATAAGAGTTGTGTCTTTAAATGCAGTGCTCTTTTTAATCATAAAATAATAATTATGTAAGGCCTAGATTTTTCTTGGGTGACATTTGCAGGAGAAGGCTGTGAAATTAAATGAAGCCTTTTGACTAAATTTGGTATTAGGATTTAAATATACCTTTAGATTTTAAGCTACAGCTATATAGCAGCCAATCAGATTTCATCTGACGCTTCCTAGGCAGCTTCATTTGGAACTTGCAACAAAGACATGTTTACTTCAAATTGGAGTTAAATTTAAAAAGTGACAATTGTCAGTGGACCTTTTCATATGTGACTATGTCTAGGCACTCCTGTGCCTACAGCTTTCTAGCTGTATATCTGCAGTCTAAGGCACTGTTGCCTTGTGAGATTTGAAGTGTGATTTGGTGATGCCACTACTATGCTGCTCACTTTTTATTCTGGCTGGAAACAAAGCTGAGGAGTTGCAGTTTAAAGATTGCCTTGCTTCTACCTAATTGAATCCATGAATCTGTGCTTTCTGTAAGCTCCCTGCTCCTTATTAATCTATACCCCACCAATCATCAGAGGATGCATTTTGATATGAGCCCTCTTGGAGACAGAGAGAAAAAAAAGACATGGTAGATCAATAATAAGAACAAGATCAGCTGTGGGGAACTTTGATTGATTTTTCAGTTTCTCAATTAATAGTATTGAACCAATCTTATCCATTTCTGGAGGCAAGCATGTTGAAAAATGATCTCAATTTTTCAGGCACTAATGCCACCCACTGCTTCTGTACAACAGCTCAACAGCTCACTGCAAATATTATGCATTTTCCATGTTTCTGGACATATTATATAGCTATTATTTGTCACTTACAGTATATGGCAGCTTCCAACAAGTAAACAATGAGTAAATCTGCTTGGTTTTCCGTTGAGGCCATGTTCAGCAAACACAACCAAAAATCAAACCAAAGTCAATGGGACGCAAACCTTGAAAATCAATTCTCTCTATTTGTTAGGCTAATAGGCAAGGCTTTAACAAAGAAATAGCCTGGGGAGCTGGTCCCTATGTGATAGCATTTTTCTATGACATGTTCTCCTTAATGAGGTATCACAGGTGTACTAAACCCCTGATGTCTCACCTGCCTTCCACTGAAGCTAATGGAGTGCAAATCAAGCTCCATTAGCTGAATATAAATCAAGAATGATAGGGGGAAGGGCAGGGTGGATTAGGGAGTAATAGGGGGATAAGAAAAAACAAAGGAACTGCACTCACATAGGCCACATCCGTATAAGGAATCAAAAATGGAAAAACAATAACTGTGGAGGAGTATTGAAGGTCGGACTATCGAGGCCAAAGAAGTAATGTAAAAATATAATTTTTATATATAGTTCATAAAAATAAAATAGAACAATTGTACATATACATAGAGATAGATTAATACATAAATAAACCACTTAATATACAAAAACCCAAAGTCGCCGACGCGCGTTTCGCCGTGAGGCTTCTTCAGGGCAGAGTTTTGAAGATTTTTGTACAGAGATGTATAGCAATAGTTATATGGCCGATGACTCTGCAATCAATGCAGGGTAGGACACATATCACAATCGAGTATTCGATATTATGCACTATAGTGAATTCAGCAAGATCATCAAGGCTTCATATGGATCTGTAAGTTGACGGTGAAGTCAAGGATAAAAACTTTTCCAGCGTGAAAAGAAAATTTATAATAAATAATGCTGTTAGCAGCCATCGTTCCTTAATAAAGAACCATATAGCAAACTGGGACACAGGACCAACCGTTGTTGTCTTGCGTTTCAGATACACTGAGGGTATCAGGTTACCAGTCAGTGCTTATAGTCTAAACTTCTAGAAACGAGCCCACCGATCAGGGGGATGAATCATACAGGCGTCCGTGTCCCAGGGTGTACATCTGTGTACATACTGTTTACAAAGAATTCAGCCTTGTAAATTTTCCATTAATTCACCAGGGCCACACATTGCAAAAATGTAAACCTCATCTCTAGCCCCAAACAGAAAATTTAATACAAAACAAAAGTGACAAAAAGTATTTTGCTTCAATATTCAGACAGCAAATGGGCAATCATTACAATATGCAAGCAGCAAATAGCCAGCTATGACAATAGAGGACACAAAAATTAGCAAGACCCCCTCTCTAGAGAAACTCTAGCTTTAGTGCCAAGATGGAGCTAGAATACCTTTCCTCAGCTCACTCTATACAGTTACTGTATGTAAAGGCTCTGACACATTACTGCTATGCAGATGTACCTCCATGGTCAAAGCGGATTTGCAGGAATCCTGTATAGTGCTAATGTGCAAAGTGTGCGGGGACTGCAGTCCTAGTGCTGACCTAGGCTAGCTGTATCCAAGGTGGACAGACAGGTACATCATTGACTATTAGTTATTGCAATTTCTTGGTAGGTTATTCCCAATATTATATATACATTTTATTTTATTTATGTTTGTATTTATACATCACGTATACAAGAAATATACTGTTTAACTTCGAACTTCCTTTGTTATTGCTCCTTTTATGTTACATTTTCCTGCTGAGAAAATATTGTTAACTGAGTATATTAAATTAACATGTTTCAACTACAAATCAACTAATTACCTCTTAATATATATATATATATATATATATATATATATATATATATATATATATATATATAAACATATCCAATTTATCATCATTATATCTCTTATTTTAACTTAAATGAAATAATTATAGAAAATATTTTGTCATGTAGTAGAAAAGGAACCATTTGGCTACAGAGCAGCAAGTTTAACTAATATTTAGTGACACATTTTAAATTGATTTCTTTTGTTCAAGTTTTTTTCATAAGTTTACCAGGGAAAGAAAAAGAAGGTACATTGATAACAAACCATATAGCCAGGAATCTGAATACCATCTTCCATGCCCTGTACAATTTCATTCCTGTACAATAAACTGTAGTGAAGCATCACTGTCTGTTCAAAGACAAAACCTAATAAACAATGCAATGCGGAGTAAGATGTTGTCTGTATCTATATTTTTTTCTGACAGATTTTGATTAAGAAGGTCAGAAAAGCTAGCCAATATAGTGTAAGATATACAGTAGGTCTTCCTGCCATGCTGAATTGGACTTCAATCCATACAAGGCCTTTCTCTACTAGAGATAAATGTATCATTTATTTAGTTAAAGCTTTTAAAGAGTTGCTCACTGTCAGAATATACTAAAAACCATAACAAAATGCTTTCTTTAGGGAACAACTTTAAATATATATATATATATATATATATATATATATATATTATATATATATATATATATATATATATATATATATATATATATATACCACAGTACAGACCAACATTTTTCTTTATTTTAATGACTATGAAGATTGTAGATTCACACTGAAGGCATCAAAACTATTAATTAACACATGTGGAATTATATACATAACAAAAAAAGTGTGAAACAACTGAAAATATTCTAGGTTCTTCAAAGTAGCCACCTTTTGCTTTGATTACTGCTTTGCACACTCTTGAGCTTCAAGAGGTAGTCACCTGAAATGGTCTTCCAACAGTCTTGAAGGAGTTCTTAGAGATGCTTAGCACTTGTTGGCCCTTTTGCCTTCACTCTGCGGTCCAGCTCACCCCAAACCATCTCGATTGGGTTCAGGTCCGGTGACTGTGGAGGCCAGGTCATCTGGCGCAGCATCCCATCACTCTCCTTCTTGGTCAAATAGCCATTACACAGCCTGGAGGTGTGTTTGGGATCATTGTCCTGTTGAAAAATAAATGATCGTCCAACTAAAAGCAAACCGGATGGAATAGCATGCCGCTGCAAGATGCTGTGGTAGCCATGCTGGTTCAGTATGCCTTAAATTTTGAATAAAACTCCAACAGTGTCACCAGCAAAGCACCCCCACACCATCACACCTCCTCATCCATGCTTCACGGTGGGAACCAGGCATGTAGAGTCCATCTGTTCACCTTTTCTGCGTCGCACAAAGACACGGTAGTTGGAACCAAAGATCTCAAATTTGGACTCATAAGACCAAAGCACAGATTTCCACTGGTCTAATGTCCATTCCTTGTGTTCTTTAGCCCAAACAAGTCTCTTCTGCTTGTTGCCTTTCTTTAGCAGTGGTTTCCTAGCAGATATTCTACCATGAAGGCCTGATTCACACAGTCTCCTCTTAACAGTTGTTCTAGAGGTGTGTCTGCTGCAAAAGGTGGCTACTTTGAGGAACCTAGAATATAAAATATATTTTCAGTTGTTTCACACTTTTTTGTTATGTATAATTCCACATGTGTTAATTCATAGTTTTGATGCCTCAGTGTGACTCTACAATTTTCATAGTCATGAAAATAAAGAAAACTCTTTGAATGAGAAGGTGTGTCCAAACTTTTGGTCTGTACTGTATATATATATGTATATATAATATATTTATTATTATTTTTTGTAAGGGCTTAACACATATCCCTCTCAGATCATATTACTGTATATACTCGAGTATAAGACGACCCGAGTATAAGCCGGGGGACCTAATTTTACCACAAAAAAATGGAAAAACGTATTGACTCAAGTATAAGCCTAGGGTGAGAATGCAGCAGCTACCGTAAGCAGAAAAATGGGTCAACAATGACCATTTTCATGCCTCAGTGTGCCAATTGCAACCTCACTGTGCCCATTGCAACCTCACTGTTCCAACCTCACTATACCCAACCTCACTGTGCCCATCCTCACTGTGCCCATCCTCACTGTACCTATCATCACTGTGCCCATTGCAGCTCACTGTGCCCGAGTCAGTGTACCTGAAATAATTGACAGGCTGCAGCCGTCTATTCATTGTTTAAAAGTCACGGCCTCCTCCTTGTTCCTTTCATGATAGGCATTTCTCAGCAGACACATTTCCGCCTATCACGAATGTTCTCTCATGCTCAGACTCAGTTTCTCAGCAGACACTGTGTTCAGTGTCCCGCCAATAACGGACTTCCTCTTGTCTGAGGATGAAAAGATGTCCGTAATTGGTGGAACACTGAACACAGTGTCTGCTGAGAAACTGAGTCCAAGCATGAGAGAACGTTCGTGATAGGCAGAACTGGACTGGATTGGACTCGAGTATAGGCCGAGGGGGGTATTTTCAGCCTTAAAAAAAGGGCTGAAAAACTTGGCTTAAACTCGAGTATATACGGTAATACAATATCCCAAAGAACTGTAATACAAAAAGTTAAAACAATGCCCCACATTAATATAAAATAAAATTATTCCCTTAACAAATTAACAAACAATATTGTAAAAATATCAGCTTTCAAAGGATTTTCAGGAAAACAGAGCAGTACTCCAGTCATTTTTTTAATCCGTGTTGAAAGATTTGTCCAGATCACAAACATGACATTGTAATGAGCTGAGCTTGCTGTTTCCTTCTTCTGCATTGTATTCTTCATATACGTTGCAAATTCTAGTCAAAGGATCGACTAGTGAGGCAGTTGAACTATTTCCCAAAGAAAAAATTAATTTTGCTAGTTCAGAAGTGAACAATGAATGGGAAAAAGTTAAGCATGAGCTTTCATTCAAAAGCATAATGATAACCAAGTTCCTCGTAGTGATACTGTAGCGCATAATGTATACAATGCTCTACTTTTTTGAAATTTGCTTGATTTAAATGCCATGGGACTTCACCAAACATTAATGATTTAACGGTAAACTTCTATGGTTGTCATAGCCTGCTAAATGGACACAGAAGTTGCTCATAACAAGAATGTAGTGGATTGAAAGACTGTAAACATGGAGTGAAGTAAAAAGCCCAACTGAAGTCCAACATCTTAAACATCTATTTATCATCTTGCACCCTACTTTGGTATGATTAGCAAATGTAGGGATACTTTAAAGAATATATTACCCCACTATTTCATATTTCTGATGTGTGTCTTTACTTGTGTTAAATAGTATTAAATAGTATCCTGTAGTTTGTGCATTGCTTCCATTGTGTTTCTGCCAGCCCCCCTGCTTTCATATTTCAAACTGACCATGCTAATTAACAGAGCATATCGACACCAGTGTGGTTAGTTTTCTGGTTGTGCTGGGAAAAACTTAGCCGACACACCAACACTGCACAGCCATTCACTGGGAAGATCAGTGTACTGCTGTTTCTCCATCCCTAGCTGTGAATATATATTTATTCCACTGACTGGTCTTCTGTCTCTGACCTGCTCGCTCACACAGGATGTGGTCTCCCACTTTGCCACTCTTATGCACTAGTTGACCACAGTCAATGACTTTACTTTAAGGCCACACTGGCACACTTTAAAAAAAAAAAAACATTTTAACCTTACCTGCTGTATGCAATGGTTTTTCACAGACCAGCCACCATTCTCCTGTTCTCGGGTATCCAGCTCCTTGTGCCTGGATTCTCCTGCCTTTGAGTACCCTCCATAGCAAGCTGTACCCCCTCTGTAGCTAGGTTTACCTCCTAATAAAAAAAAATCTCAGTCAATGAGCTCCTCTTTAATCCTGCCTTGTTCCTGCTATATCACAAGGATAAAACATTCATACTCAGACTATAGAACACTAAAATACCATTCAGTTTCATAGAATAGATCAGGTAGAGAATGGAGAAATAAAAGCAAATAAGCAAAGAAAATATATTTTCATATGCAAAAACCTGGATGGGATGGTTGCTCTTCAAAGATACTGAACTAAATTATTATGCAGCTACGAACAGAGGTTATGTGATTACTTATAAAAAAGGATATAAGTATTTATAATTATAAAAAAATAAATATATATATAAATATAGAAAGGTTTGTACATTCTTCCAGAATTGCATTTGTGAGGTCAGGCACTGATGTAGACAAGAAGGCCAGTCTCTGCTTAAATTCATCCCAAATGTGTTATATCGGTTTGAGGCCAAACTCGCTCATCTATGTCTTTGTGAACAAAGTTTTGTGCACTGGTCCAAATCATTTGGTGGATGGGGGATTATGGTGTGGGGTTGTTTTTCAGGGAGTTTGGCTAGGTCCCCAATTCCAGTAAGGAGGAGTCTTAAAGGGGTTGAAAAGGTAATTTTTTAAATAACAAAAATGTCATACTTACCTCCACTGTGCAGCTTATTTTGCACAGAGTGGCCCCAAACCTGGTCTTCTGGGGTCCCTCTGCAGCTGTCTCGGCTCCTCCCTGCAAGAACTTACCACCTTCATGCGAGCAAGCTCACATGGTGGTTAGTTATTGCAGGCATGCTCCTGTGTTACAGCTGCCGGCTATAGCCACTCACTGTACCACTTGGCCCGCCCACCGGTGCGCCGTGTCATTGGATGTGATTGACAGCAGCACGAGCCAATGGCTGCGCTGCTTTCAATCAACCAATGAATGAGCCAAGAAGCCCATAGAATGCATACATAGAATGCATTAAGGTGAAAAAACGTGTACCTTTACAACCCCTTTAAGGTGTTAGCATACCAAGCCATTTTGGACAACAATTGTGGGAACAGTTTGGGGATGGTCCCATCCTGTTCCAACATGACTGTGCACCAGTGCACAAACAAGGGCTATCAAGACATTGATCAGTGAGTTTGAGGTGGAGGAACTTGACTGGCCTCCTCACAGAACTGACCTCAAACCAATAGAACACCTTTGGGATGAATAAGAGTGGAGACTGCAAACACAGACTCTTGTCCACATCAGTGCCTGACCTCACAAACGCGCTTCTGGAAGAATGGTCAAAGATTCTCATAGACACACTCCTAAATATTGTGGACAGCATCCCCAGAAAAGTTGAAGATGTTAAAGCTGTAAAGGGTAGGCCAACTCAATATTGAACCCTATGGACTAAGACTGGGATTCCATTAAAGTTCACGTGTTCGTAAAGGCAGGAATCCCAATACTTGTGGTAATATAGTGTATATATATATATATATATATACTCACACATGTTTTGCCTTTCATTTCTATTTATACTGAATGGGTTCTTTTGCAAGGTGAGGGTTAACATTTACTTTAAAATATAACAATTTTCTTAGTAAAACTGCTGTCTCTTGCGCTTACACTCCAGTGTTCTGTGTAAGTATAGCTGAGTAATCGCCATACCTTTCATCGCAAGTTTCCTCTCAAAGACCTGTACTGCAGAGGAAGCTATGCAGTGTATCAATTCTGTTACTGAGTGCTGATCACCAAGTACAGTAGCTGTGACTCTGGTTCCTTTTGCTCTGCACAGTTAGACACTCTGCAAAACGACTGTAATAGGAGAGTAGAAATAAGACTATACAAACTTCTTTAATGTCTTTGAGACTGTATGTCTATGTATGTGATGTCAGTTGAGTTTTAACCTAAACACTAAACTAATGTACATTTACAGTAATTCTGCCTTACTTAATTTAAATGCAGTTGCCCCATAAGTTAAACACATTTCATTTACATTATGAATAATGCAGCATCTTCTATTCATGCAGAAGAATGTTTAATATGTTCATTTAATGACCACGGTAGATAAACTATATATAGTATCTTAAATAGAAAAAAAAATGCTTTTCAGTTAGCACTTTTCCTCTGCATTTGTATTTGCTATACTTCTTATATCGTGAGGCACAAGTGTTTAAATCATAATATTAATTCTGTCTCAAATTAAGTGGAAAATTGTAATTTTGGCTTTTAGTATTTGCTTGTACTGATGCGCATATCGTTTACCATATTTACACAAATACAGATAATGTTTTCATTAATTGAGCAACATAGTCTAAATATTTATTACCTAGATTAAAACTGGAAAGGCAAACAGGTTCAATTGCCAAGAACATTTTTCTCTGAAAATTTACATGGAATATATTTACATTATTGGCCAAATGAATGCTGAAGAGGAGCTCACGTTCTTATTTATACCTAATAAGATAAAGTATAGGCTTGCTGCAAATTCAGTATACAGCAAAATATAGCTATGGTATTAAATACCTAACAGATGCCCTACAGTATCAACATTTCTTAAAAATGGAGGGCCAGATTCAGAGAGCCGTCACTCTTGTCTAACTAGGTGTTAGACTGGAGTACTTTCAAATTACGATGTTTTTTAGCTAGTCTGAAACCTCAAACCATGAAAAGACGGCTGCGGGCTTCAATTCGACTGGATTACGTGTTCATACGCCTTCGGATCTACGCTGCAATACAATTGCGGCCACTGGGTGGACTTCCCGTCGTTTTCCGCGTCGGGGTATGCTAATGAGCTTTTGCCGGCGATCCCCGAAATTACGATCTTCAATCGCAATCTCTTATGGCACCTTTAGTCATCTTTTTTTTCCGTAACACTATACCAGCTTTTTGCTGGTCTAATATTAGACAGCCCATGTTAAGTATGGCCGTCGTTCCCGCGTCGAATTTCAACGTTTTCCGACGTTTTTTATTATTTTTTACGTAAGTCGTCCGGGAATAGGAATGTCCGTAAACGACGCTACTCAAAAAAAAGTGACGTAACGACGTGATTTCGCGCAATGCACGGCGGGAAATTTCTGAACGGAGCTTGCGCAGTTCGATGGCTGCGGGGACACGCCTAATTTAAATGCTTCACGCCCCTAATCGCGTATTTCGATTACGCGGCGAGAAATAGACTACGCCGCCGTATCGTACGGGCAAAAATCTATCAGAATTTGATGTAGAGCCTGGTAAAATACGGCAGCGTAGAGTATTTCGAATACGCTGCGCAAATTTACGTCTACCTGAATCTGGCCCGGAAGCTTTTCATTAAACAATGTCGAGGGTATGTCAAACGCCTTACCCACATTTAACCTCAAACCTACATCTCCCCCTCTAGAGCACGTCCCAGCATTATTTTGTATTTTACAATGTTCCTGTAGGGAGAAATAGTTATTTTTATATGCTATAAAATAAATTCAAGCCTTAAAAAATATTGCAGGGCAAGTTGTAGTGAGCTCAGTTCCTAATAACATAGACACACCCCCATAAATAAGTTTACAAAAAAAATGCCCTATATACTGGCCTTTTTATACTCAAGGCAGCAACATTGTTTTATTGCATGGGTCTTCAAACTATGGCCCTCCAGTTGTTCAGGAACTACAATTCCCATCATGCCTTGTCATGTCTGTGAATGTCAGAATTTTACAATGCCTCATGGGATGTGTAGTTCCGCAACAGCTGGAGGGCCGTAGTTTGAGGATCCCTGTTTTATTGGAAAGAAATACATGTATGCATCATTCTGAAGTAGGACACAGAAGAATGAGGATAGCCAGATATCTGTAGTCCCGTAGGAAGGCTGGCAACACTGTTTGGGTTTTAAGTACAGCAGTACTGTTTTGCCAGCTTAAACAGGGAGTTAGGTACACAGTGGATATTTGGCAACTTGAAAAGTATGTGTCTGTACTTGCAGCAGTTTATAAAGAGATAAAACATGGAGAAATGTTTAGTATTGAATAGATGTACTGACTTTTTTTCTCTTTATTATTTTGCCATGACATAAACTTTAACTTCAATGCTACAGATTTATTTTGTTCTGTACACTAAGTACAAATGGTAGTTGAAATAAATCAGAAAAAAAATATGATCATTTTATTTTGCCATTTATTTTATTTACTATGTATGGCATAGAGGTGGCCTGAACTTTTTAGGTTCTTCTTATAAAAGCAAATGAGACTCCAGTTTTTTGGAACTATAAAATTTGAAATGGTATGGCTTATTCTTTGAAATAAATCTTCATCTCAATAAATCTTAGAGCTAACAAACACAGGCTTTTGGTATGCATTGTTCCCCTGAATGCAGTGTATGCACATATGTTCTGTAGTTACCTGGTCTCACATTTAACACTCAACATAATACATTTAAAAAGTAAAAAAGCAAAGGATTTTTACTACAAACATGTTGTTTTTTGCTTCAATATTTTTGAAGCAGGAAGATTCAGCTAATAAATGAAGGTACCAAAACAGGTTAACAAATGCATTTTAGAAGTAGTAACTATGGAGCATTAATGATAGCTGATTTTTTTTTTAGATTTAGCATTGAGTGGAAGAATTAAAAATCCTGTCAGATTTTTACTGATCTGTTAGGGATCTGTTAAATATATTTTCTTTATTTTTTGTTGTGGCGATACCAGTTTTATAAGACAGAAAGATGTGGAAGTTTTCTTTCTGTCTATGTTGCTGAAGATGTAACATCATATCATGCCTGGAGAAAGTATTGTCACCAGGACAGGAAATTATAAGAATTTCTGTAATGGAAATCTGTATAGAAGTAAAATCTTCACAGGTGCTTAAATTCATCCCCACTGTATAAAAAAATTAAATTAAAAATTGACTGGATTAACACTTTCATTTTATTGCATGTACAGTTAAGCAACAGTAGTGAATATATTTACATTGTAAGCTCTTAAAAGGCAGAGAATGAAGTAAATGTTCAGTATTTAAAGCACTGCAAACATTGTTGGTTCTGTATGAAAACCTTTACTAAATAAATAAACAATTCATTCAGTTTTTCAGCAATCAGGTGTACCCTCATGATACATAGGTAATGCTGAAGCATAAGGAAATTGTAGCAATTAAAAAGAGTAGCCAGCTTTGCACTGAACGTGTACAACACTTTTGACATGGATCTTGTGCACTACTGACTTTTTCTTTTGACAGGGGACAATAAATGGACTGACCGGAATTTTGGAATTTGACGAACTTGGGGATAATCCAAATATCCACTTTGAAATCCTGGGTACAAATTATGGCGAAGAACTCGGCAGAAGTGCCCGTAAGGTAAGCTAAGCACTACAAATAACACATTTCCCTCTGATTCCTCCTGTATTGTATTGTCTTCCCTGATGTAAAGCGCTGGGCAAAATGTTGGCGCTATATAAATCCTGTATAATAATAATAATAATCATTTTCCATAAATTCTAATACATTTTACATGCTAAATGATAAATAATGTGGTTGATTTACAAAATAGCGGGCCCTCCTTCTGCTTCTGAGTCCTTTTATGTGCCATGAAAATGTAGAACAGATAAATGATGCTGATGCCCAAGAACTTAAAGTCTGTGAGTCCACCCAAAACTGATATCTAATTACCTGGCTTAATGCTATGACCCTTTTGTCCTGGCTGTATTGTCTATAACAGTAAATAAAAAGCTGAGTTTTCAAATCACAATTCTACACATCGAGCTGATGCAGTAGTTTTCTGAAAATGGGACCTTGGATTGAATTAGGTGGTTTACTATGATATATGTGATTGTTAAACAATAAGTTAAACAAAATGGAGGGTGGGATAAACAGCTCAATCTTGGTATTTGTGGATGATACTAAGCTAAGCAGGGAAATAATTTCTCTGCAGGATGTGGAAACTCTGCAAGAACATCTGAACAATTAATTGGGGTTGGCAACTACATGGCAAATTAGGTTTCATGTAGAACATTTTAAAATAATGCATATTGGTGGCAAAAATATGAATAAAATTTACTCATTAGGGGGAGAACCTCTGGGGGAATCTAGGATGGAAAAAGACCTGGGGGTCCTAGTAGATGACAGACTCAGCAATGACATGCAATGCCAGGCTGCTGCAAGCAAAGCCAACAGAATATTGGTATGCATTAGAAAGGGGATTAACTCCAGAGATAAAATGAGAATCTTCCCACTTGACAAGACTCTGGTCCGGCCACACCTGAAGTATACCATCCAGTTCTGGGCACTAGTCCGCAAAAAATGTGCTGGAGCTATAGAGGGTCCAGAGAAGGTCAAAAAAGCTAATAAAGGGACTGGAGGACCTTAGTTATGAGGAAATTAGATGCTTGAGAGGGGATATGATTTCAAGGTACAAATACTGTACTAGTGACCTCACAATAGGGATAAAACTTTTCTGCGAAAGGGAAATTAAAAAAGCTGTTTAACCTTAAACTGCATAGATCTAGAGCAGGGATCTTCAAACTATGGCCTTCCAGATGCTGCAGAACTAGAAATCCCATGAGGCATTGTAAAACTCTGACATTCACAGACATGACTGGGCATGATGGGAATTGTAGTTCCTGAACAACTGAAGGGCCATAGTTTGAGGACCCCTGATCTAGAGGGTTATTTAATGTAAGAGTGGTAAGAATGTGGAATTCTCTTCCACAAGCAGTTGTTTCAGCAGGGAACATAGATAATTTCAAAAAAACTATTGGAAAGGCACCTAAACGACCACAACCTAAAAGGATATACAATGTAATACTGACATAAAAGCACACACACAGGTTGCATTTGATGAACTTGTGTCTTTTTTTAACCTCATAAACTATGTAACTATGTAAAAACCCATACAGATGTATTGCAGAATGCTGACGTACATTACACCTGTAATCTATTAATTGTGGGTGCACTGCTTTGCAGGCTCCTGTGGGGAAAAAAATAATAAATATATATTTTTTTCATTCTCATCTTAGTGCAAACAGAGCTAACACAATAAAAATGTTCTGCAGTATAGCACACAGTGTAATAGGTTATCATATCATGCCAACTGCCCTTTGATGAGTGCAACAGCAAAGAATGCTTGATCTGATTTCAAATACATTTGTGTAAATATGCAGATTGCCTGTTTTATGAATTAAAAAGAATACAAAGTGCATAAAACTGATATAATGTCTTGCTCCTTATGATCCGACTTGTAACATTTTCCCAACTCTGTATTGCTTAAACTCTGAAAAATGGGCTCTTAGGTAATAAGTAAATGGATTCATTAATATTCAAGCTATTACCTGGCAACCATAAATTCTGAGTCTTTAAAAGTACGGTATTTTAAAAAAGGACCAAAGACATATTGAGAATTACGTTTTAGACTTTTTCTGTGTCAATTCAGTTTCAGATTTAAAAGGCTAGTTATGTTAATTCATTGGGGATTACTGGTAAATACTTCAAATAAATATGAATCCATTAGTAATTTTTGGGGATAGCACAGTTCAGTCTTAATGTGTTGAAAGTCTCCAGAGACAATTCCTGATCACAGGGAAATAAAAAGCAAGTGTATTAAGCCTATTACAGTAAAATAAGCAGATTTTAGTTCACAGATGTATTTGGTTTGGAACTGTTCTGCAAGCAGAGGCATTAAAGGTCAAACTTACGTATTATCTATGCTCTTTAAGTTTGAGCACTACAAAGTTGTTATTAAGTGTTGGCACAGTTATCGAGCACTTTGCCTCATCTTGTAATAAAATAATTTGGGCACTGTTCATATTTCTTGAGCTTCTCATGGCCTTGATGCTGTGCTGTGCTTTTAAGGACATAGGGTAAAGCTACACGTCCATAAAAAAGTCAAGAGCTAGATAGCTTAAGCACAGCTGCAAAAAAAAGGGACGTTCACAGAAATATGAGAAAGATTTTGGAATAAAAAGAAAATGAATGGAGAATATCTGGCCCATGCAGTGCTCAGTGGGACTTTAAGCAAAATACTGTTTACAAGCAGAAAGTGATGGATAAGGTTCAGTGCCTGATGTCATCAGCATCACAGTGAGTGACATCCCCCTGGGCTGCATCACTAAGACCATGATGCCAATATGTATGAGGTGCATGGCAAACTAGGAACAAGCAGGAATCTCTTTGACTGTTTGTTGAGTAGCATTTTAAAAGATCAGTATGTAAAAAAATAAAGATATATATATGACGTTAACATATCTATTTTTTTAAACCTGTTTGAAGAAAACTTGAAGAGAAATACAAAGTAACAATGTATAAACATACAGTAATGCATTTAGTAATTACATGTATGTTTAAACTAGTGTTGTTAATATTAAATATGTTTTAAAAGCTAAGGTCACTTTTATGAAAAAAATATATAAATGCACATATTTTTACAAGAAAAAAAAGGTGCATTTGCTATTTTTTTTCATGGGAGTGTGCGAAGCATTGCACCCAAGATCTGCAAATCACAGGTACAAAGTCAGAATCCTGCAAACTTTTCCTCAAGCTCTCTACCCATCCTTCTGTATGGTCTTTTAGTTAGAAAAGGAAAGGAGGATGTGTCACTGGACTAATGCCGCGTACACACGGTCGTTTTTTGCGATGAAAAAAAACATTGTTTTTTTGTCCGCAAAACGGACCAAAAAAAAATTCCAACATGCTTGTTTTTTGTGTCGATTTTCAAAACGTTGTTTTTTGTTTCACAAAAAAGATAGCAAAAACGTCAAAAACGATTGTGCCCAGAAGCTTTTGCTTCAATGGAAAAAAACGATGGTGTGTATGCAACATCGTCTTTGAAAAGTGACATTTCAAAAACGTTGTTTTTTACTTCACAGAAAACGTCGTTTTTTTTCATCACAAAAAATGATCGTGTGTATGCGGCATAAGAGTGCACTGATTACTGCAATCATGTTCCACTGAGATCTTTGAGTCTGCTGCAGTGGCAGATGGGACTTGTACTTTATTTAGAACAAAATATTATTGCGCACACATTGAAAAATTATATTTACCTCCTGCAAGGCTATTTAAAACACCTGAACATTTTCAAAAAATATGAGGATTTAGTTACACCATATAGCTATATGTTGCTTAAAGCAGATGGCCCATTAAAACAAAATATTAAAAGCCAGCAGCTACAAATACTGCAGCTGCTGACTTTTAATATTAGGACACTTACCTGTCCTGGAGTCCAGCGTCGTCTGCAGCAGAGAGATTAGCGTTCGCTCATCTCTGCTGCTCCCCCCTCCGTCCATGGTGAGGGGACCAGGAAGTGAAGCGCTCCGGCTTCACTGCCCGATTCCCTACGGCGCATGCGCGAGTCGCGCTGCACCCTCCGATTGGCTTCCGCTGTGTGCTGGGAGCCGAGAGTTCCCAGCACACAACGGGGGGGGGGGGGGTGGGGGGCGACAGGAAGCTAGGAAAACCTGTCTTTTGCCCGACTCTGCTGTAGCCGGAAGTGGGTGCAAATACCTGTACCCCATAATGAGTGGGTCCTATGCTATCCATAGATTGGAAGATCCTGCTTCTCTAAACCATGGGAGAAATACACTCCTCTATATGGGAGAACTAAAAGACTCCTCCTATAACTCAGGTGGACACTAATACGCGGCAATGATGGGGGAGTGGGGTTCTCCAGCCCAAAAGGATTTGGTCAGAATCCATACATTAGACAAACAAATATTTGGGGGGGCACACCCTAAAAGATGCATCAAATATGGTGTAGCCATAAGACTATCAAACAGAACAATATATTACAGTGCATACATGCATTTAAAACACCTGAACATTTTCAAAACATATGGGGATTTAGTCACACCATATAGCTATATGGTGCTTAACCCCCCTGGCGGTATTCCCGAGTCAAGGCTCGGGGTAAGATTTTTGTACCAAAACTCGGACTCGGGCTCGCCTGGCAGCATCCACAGGCAGAAGTTACTTACCTTGTCCCTAGATCCTGGGATGCCTCCCCGCTGTGTGAGCGAGCGGTTCCTTGCTCGATTCACACAGTGTTCCTGTGCGCCACCGATCTCCGTTCCCTGCGACGTTACAACGTAAAAAGTAAATAAACACAATTCATAGAGTATACTGTAATATTACAGATTACAGTACTGTATGTAAAAAATACACACCCCCCTTTGTCCCTAGTGGTCTGCCCAGTGTCGTATATGTTCTTTTGTATAATAAAAACTGTTCTTTCTGCCTGCAAAACTGTAGATTGTCCATAGCAACCAAAAAAGTCCCTTTATGTTAAAAGTGGTTTTAGAGCAGCTATAAAACAGTGATAATAAATTATAATCACTTGCAGAATTGAGAGATAGTGATTTGTGGGGAAATTCGTCATAAAAAAATAAAAGTAATGACAGCGACAATTCTGTAACTGAGCAAATTTCAGTGATTTTGAGTTGATTGCATTATTGAATAATTTTTATTATAATTATATTAATATTTGTTATAATTATGTATAATTATTTATTATATTATAATTTATAAATTTTTCAAACTTTTTCATACCCGGGATGCCTACTAGACTCTTGTTTGGACAGATTTAAGTTAGTTATTCCTAAGAATTACAGGTCTACAAACTCCAAATTTCCTTGCAAAATATTTGTACCGCTTTCAGCACCTAAAATCTGAAATAATCATACCGCCAGGGAGGTTAAGCCCACTTACTGAATCAACGTAAACCAATTATCAGTGGGTCCTATGCTATCCATAGAATGGAATATCCTGCTTTGGTTAGAATCCATACAATAGACAAACAAATATTTGGGGGCACACCGTCTATTGTATGGATTCTGACCAAATCCCTTTTTGCTGGAGAACCCCACTCCCCCTTCATTGCCTCTTATTAGTGCCCACCTGAGTTATAGGAGGAGTCTTTTAGTTCTCCCATATAGAGGAGTGTATTACTCTCATGGTTTAGAGAAGCAGAATCTTCCGTTTCATGGATAGCGTAGGACCCACTGATAATGGGATACTTTGACACAGTAAGTGGGCTTAAGCACCATAAAGATACAGTATACAGGCATACCCCACTTTTAAGTACACAATGGGATTTATTTACTAAAGCTGGAAAGTGCAAAATCAGGCTCACTTCTGCATAGAAACCAATGAGCTTCTAACCCCAACATGTTCAATTAAGCTTGGGAAATAAAACCTGGAAGCTCATTGGTTTCTGTGCAGAAGTGAGCCTGATTTTGTACTTTCCAGCTTTAGCAAATAAACCTCATTGTGTACTTAAAAGCGGGATATGCCTGTATGGTGTAAATAAATATTTTTTGAAAATGTTCAGGTGTTTTAAATAGCCTTGCATATTTTAGGGTGTGCTCCCCAAATATTTGTTTACATATCGCTAAAGCTATGTGTACAGATAGCCTATTATGACCACCCTCCGCAATTTTGCTGCGATTTTGCCGCATTTTGCAGCCAGCAGTCAAAATTTTGCTGTCCTGAATGCATTTCTTCCAAACTCAGGAGAGGGAGGTTGAGGGAGGTTGAACCTCTCTTAACCGCAGAAGCTCCTAAATGATCCTAAAAGCCTATATGTACATGGACACATAGGGTTTTATTTACTAAAGGAAAAAAGGCTGTGCACTTTGCAAAGTGCAGTTGCTCCAGAGCTTAGTAAATGAGCAAAAGCTATGATGACTTCCATCATCCAATCATGTGCAAGCAAAAATGCTGTTTTTTTTATTTTCCTTGCATGTGATTGGGTGCTCTTAGCAAAGAGAACCGTCCCCTCATTTACTAAGCTCTCGAGCTGCTGCACTTTGCAAAGTGCACAGTTTATTTGTCTTTAGTGAATCAACCCCATAGCCTTTAATGGAGTTGAGATTAGGAACTTTGGCAAAAAAAGTCAAACCCTGCTAACATATTATTGCAAAACACATTGTACAGTATGGTAAATTAAACAGCCAATACAGCAAAACAACAAATGCATCTTGCAGTATACATACCTCCCAACATTTTGAGATGGGAATGAGGGACACCTACTAGCAAACATATGTAGACATAGGACACACCTCCTACCACACCCCCTTAAAGGAGAATTAACCCCAAAAAGGTTAATAAATCCACATGGGCTTTTTTTAACCATTATTTTTCCTTTATATTTATAAAATAACAGCAATTTAGAATTTGAATTAAAGGTTTAACACTGGAAAACACGTTTTGAAAGATAAAATGTGCATTTTATATACAACTATATAGGTCAGACCAAAATGAGGGACAAATTAAGGGGAAAGAGGGACAGAGGGACATTGCTCCAAATCAGGGACAGTCCCTCGAAATCAGGGACATTTTGGAGCTATGCAGTATATAAACCAGAACATATTGTGCATAATGCAAAGCAAATGTAAAAATGTACTTCCTACAGTGTATGTTATTTCTAACAAATTTTTATTTTATTTGTTTCCGTTTGGTCTGTTAAATATACAGTACCTTTGAAAGCATTTTATTATAAATGTGCAAAAAAAAAAAAAAAAATAGTAGCTGCTTATCCAACCAGATATCTTCCTGTGCATTCTGCCTCTGGGCTGTTATCAATAATCAATCGTCCCTGCTATTTGTGTGGACTACTAACACATTCCCTGTTGTGGAGAGGAGAGGAAGGTATTACTGAACATGTCCCCTCTTGTGGAGGGAGGGAGGAGTTATATACTTCTAACACAGTTGTCACCCTATAACGGGAAGTGTGTTAATGACAGAATTACTAGGCTAAAATAAAGAATATTCCCCTCAGTGGTCTAGTTTGTGCCAGTATTGTGTCAGGATTATTTTTTTTTTATTAATATTCCAGCAACCCCTTTAACATACAGTATAATGTTTTTTTTATAGCATTTCTTGTTATCAAGTGTAACTGGTCTCTTTATATTTTTGGCTTTACGTAATTTAGTATCAGTACACACACGCAAAAATAAGTATATGTATTGGGAATCCACGAGAGGTGCATCGATTTCAGCTGTGTTTAATTATTGATGTTCAGTTGTTAGAGTGACAGTTGTGTCCACTCATTTCATTCATAGGTATCATTAGTACTAAGCTTACTATGATCCTGCCTCAGAAATAAAATGCTGGAAACTTTGAAAGAAAACTCCTCTGGCAACTTCTGTCAAAACAATAAGTGATATCATAACATGCTTCACTGACATGCATCTCCTTTTAGCTACCAGCTCACCACCAAGCATCTGTACCCTGAAAGGAGATTGTAGTAAGCCATTTATGTAACCCCTGACAACAATAAATGCATATGGAAATAATTTCTATCTAATGCCTTCATGGGGCCTATGGGTCACAAAGGAAAGTGGCTACAGCTACATGTTTGTAGAGCTTTTAAAAATATAGGTGCATTTAAAATCTTTTATTTTAGAGAGTTGCTACACTTCAACTGAAGAAATTTAAAATGTGGAAGTATCAGATAGAAAATAAAAATTGTGGAAAAGTTATATGAGAGTAACTGTAAGGCATCGTACACATGACCGAGGAACTCATCTGAAAAGACACATCGTTTTCCTCGACGGTTTCCTTGTTAGGCTTGTCGAGAAACTTGACAAGTTGTCTTTGCGTACACACAGTCAAGACCAAATCTCTTCGTTCTCAAACTCGGTGACTTCAACACATACGACGGCAGGGGAAGTTCGATCCACTGGCACAACCCTTCGGGCTGCTTTTGCTAAACTCATGTTACTGCATGTTAGGTAAAAGTTTGGTAAGAGACATTTGCACTTTTCAGTCTGTTACAGCGTGACAAATGTGCTATTTCTATTACAAGCGCTACTTTTACCGAAGGTGCGCGGGTTTCTAAGCATACACACCAACATGTTTCTCGTCGAAAACGAGGAACACGACGAGCAAATTGAGTCTCCCGTTGAGGAAAAAGAGAACTTGCTCTCTTTTTTCCTCTTCGAGTTCCTCGACAGTTTTCTCGATGAAAAGCATACACGCGACCGGTTTCCTCTGCAAAAAAGCTCTCCCACCAAGTTTCTTGATGGATTCTGTCGAGTTTCTCGGTCGTGTGTACGAGGCCTGACAAACAATACCAGCCTCATAATGTATTTATGTTTTTATATGGGTGACTTTTTAGCCACGTTTAATAAATAAAAAATTTGGTGAGACTAAATTTTTATACTCTCAATTAATTATTTTCTTGTATATGGTTAAAATATGTTATGCTTTCATGTTTCCCTACTAAAATAAGATAAAAGGCCTAGCGCCATCACTGAGTAATTAACCGCTTAGACCGTTCACACCTGAGCGATTTTCTGCTTGAAGCTTGTAGCTTTAAAATACTCAACAAGTCAAATCCCATTCATTTCAATGGCCCCTGTTCACATCTGAGCATTCTGTTGCCTGAAGAAAAACACCTGAAGCTCAAAAGAGTACATGAGTTTCTTTTTGGCAGCTCCCCATCCCTAATTCCCTCTCCCTTTCCTGCTCCTAGTGCTTTCTATTGGATAAACAAAAAACACCTGAACATGTAAAATGCTTGTAGTACATTTCTAAAATGCTTTAAAAAGTTTGTAAAAAAAAGCTTAAAAAAATGCTATACTCTCAAATGTGAATGGATCCTTAGGCCCTGTACACACGATCAGACATGTCTGATGAGACTTGTCTGATGCACCGTTTTCATCAGACAACTCTGAACTTGTCTGATGGTCTGATGTGCCTACACACCATCGGACCAAAATCCGATCAGACCAGAACGTGGTGACGTAGAACACAACGACGTGATGAAAAAATGAAGTTCAATGCTTCCAAGCATGCGTCAACTTGATTCTGAGCATGCGTTTTTGGTCTGATGCTTTTGTGTACTAACCAGCTAACCTGCCCGATGGACAGGTTCCATCAGACAGGTTTTAAAGCAAGTTTTAAAACTTTGGTCTGACGGACAATGGTCTGATGGACCGTACACACTATCAAACTGGTCTGATGAAACTGGTCTGCAGACCAGTTTCATCAGACATGTCTGATCGTGTGTACAGGGCCTTACATTTTTGACCACTGAAATTTTATGCTACAACTGTTTAAAACACAAACAGGCTGATAATGATGGCAATTGAAAAGGAATCACATGGTCCATTTAGTTCAAGACTCTTCTTTTGCCTATTTCCATGCTGTTGTAGCTCCTCCATTGATAATTCAAGTACACATAGACCTGAAAACTGTATGTTGGCAGTAATGGAGTGGTGTTTGATCTCTCATGCAGCATGGTTAAAAGTATGTGCACTATATCCAGCGTTCCCTATACCCCAAAGTTAGCTATTCACTATCTGAACACACTACAATAACATTCAGATGAATATCTAATTTATTTACAATGATATCACATGTTATATGTACATACATGTCGTTTGCGCCCAAGATAGATCTGGATATACCTGTATATGGAAATTGCACAGAAAGCTATTTTTTGGAGGGAAGGGGACAGTACTGTTGTATTAGCCTATTCACATTGACACCTATATAAAATACTTTAAAAATAAATGCCCATGTTACAGTATTTATAGGACTATTAACTTGAAGCCTTCATGTTTAAAAACTCTTCAGCATGATCTGTTTTACCATTGTCTTTATCTGCTATGTTTTCTGGTATGCAAGTAGAGTTCAAATGAGGGTAAATAGTGCAGCATAATGAGAATTATAAAAACTTGCTCATAACGGGCACATATTTCAGAGAATAGAATGTTATTTTCTTGCTCATTTGCATTTTAATTTGCTGGCTCTTTAGGTTTTGTAAATACATGAGATTTATGCAAATAATATATGGAAAAGTACTACCAACATGTCTTCTTAACAGTGATTGCATTAAATGTCGGAACAATATGATAAATACAATCTCCCTTACAAAACTAGGCATGAAACATTAGAAAAAGCACAATTATGTAATTTATGGGTAAGAAAGTTTTACACGCCAACTTCTTTTTCAGTTACTGAACTGGTTTGATTCAGACCAATAGGGCAATATACTAAAGCAAAATTAAAGTCAATTGGTTTCAAACGGGAGTCCTTTCTGTCCTGTCAACTCATATTGCTGATTTGACCTATAATGTAAGGAGTACTAGGTGAATATGCTGCTGTTGGTAAATCTGGGAGGCAATAAAAACACCCAATTGGTCAAAGAATTTAACAAGTGCCAGAGTAATGCCAAATGTTAAAAGGCATAATGTACTAATATAGTATACCGAGAAACATATTGTTTGAGGAAAATAACTTTCTCTGCACCTCCTACGGACTTTAAAGCACAGCTACAATTGTAAAATGTAAAAGCACAAAAGATATTTTTAAAAACATTTGATCAATGTGTTTACAATGCTGTTCCCAGCTGTAACCATTGCTGTAACCATTGCATCACAGTTTGCGGAATAATAAAAAGTATTGCTGAACACAGACACATGGGAAACAGTTCCACAGTTGATATGTTTCTACATGTTTCACAGCATAGACCTGCTTTCTCAGGAAAGAGGGGAGTTGCAGCATTTAAACAAGAAAATATAACAAAATAATACATAATAATATGCATCAAACAAAATGTCATCACTGGGTCAGGGCTCCAAGACTTACCCAGAGCTAGGAAATGGACCATCCAAACCATGGCAGCAAACCAGGGAGCCAAATACTACCCCCGGTGAGTATGGGAGACACACAGGCAGAACAAACACTGGTTAAAAACTGCAAATAGGGGAGGTTTTTATTCCAAGAGAAAATTATTAACAAATGCCACAAACTTTCTTCTCAAATAAAAATCAAATACTCCTACCAGGGGAGTGTAACTTCAACATTTAAAGGTGGGCCAGATTTGGTAGGGACATTGTGTAATCAGATGTATCTAAAGCTTCAGTAAATCATCAAAGGACATTAATCCAGACTATTAATCATGATATGGATTCCAAGAGGATCCATATACTGACTTTGGGGAATCTATATAAAAAAAGAAAAGGAAAGGGACGAAAAGGAAAAGGAACATGGCAAACAGCTCCTATCCAGCACAATACACCCATATTACCAGTTGAAAGGCATGTAGCAAAGCAAATTATTAACAATAGTAAAATAGCCAATAACCAAGAAATGGGACCCTCAAGACTAAAGAATATGTTGATAAATTCCACAACAAAAAAAAAAATATATAAAAGAATATACAGTAGATACAGCTCAGAATAAAGAAAGCACAGCTCCTTCAAATGAGGTAAAGAGGCCTAGTGATAGAAAAGGAAAGGCAAAAAATATAAAGGATTATATAAGGTTGAACAGACATAGGTGCAAATGTAAATAAAGTACTGGCAACACAGGAGCACTGTCACAAACAGGATTATTACATACCATGTCACCTTTCCACCCCCCGAAAGCCACCAGATAAATGAAGCCATGTTTCCACACGTATATCTCTATTCCTGCATGCACAACTGGTTCTGCATGCACACTGGGCCCAATTCCCAACTGCACATGTTATGTGTTAATAAATAGCCAATTAACCACTTCAGCCCTGGAAGATTTGGCTGTCCAATGACCGGGCCATTTTTAGCGATTCGGCATTGCGTCACTTTAACTGACAATTGCAAGTGCGTGGTCGTGAGAAGCTGTACCCAAACAAAAATGTTGTCCTTTTTTCCCCACACATAGAGCTTTCTTTTGGTGGTATTATAAACAAAAGAATAGCGACAATTTTGAAAAAAACACAATATCTTTCTCTTATTGCTATAATAAATATCCCACATTTAAATATATATATATATATATATATATATATATGTGTTTCCTCAGTTTAGGCCAATATGTATTCTTCTACATAGTTTTGGTAAAAAAAATCACAATATGCATATTGGTTTGCACAAAAGTTATAGCGTCTACAAAATAGGGGATACATTTATGGCATTTTTATTATTATTATTATTATTTTACTAGTAATGGCGATGATCAGCAATTTTTATCAGGACTGTGATATTGCGGCAGACAGATTGAACACTTTTGACACTTTTTGGGACCAGTGACAAATATACAGCGATCAGTGCTATAAAAATGCACTGTTACTGTATAAATGTCACTGGCAGTGAAGGGGTTAACACTAGGGGGCAATAAAGGAGTTAACTGTGTTCCCTAGTGTGTGTTCCTTAGTGTGTTCTAACTGTGGGAGGATGGGACTGAATAGGAGAGATAATAGATCGGTGTTCATAATCAGTATGAGCATATGATTAGTCTCCTCTCCTCTGAGAGAACCAGGATTTGTGTGTTTACACACACAGATCCCGTTTCTCGCTCTGTCACGAGCGATCCCAGGTGCCCGTCAGTCATCATGCCCCCTAGTGGCCAAAAGATGAAGCAATGTTTTGCCCAGACGAGCCAACCTGCTGCAGTAAAACTGCGTTTTAACTTCTCAATTGATTCCAATACCATTTTACCTATAGGTGAAGTTTATAGGTGAAGTTTAGAAAAAAAAATCCCCTCCATATGTGATACACTACCTTATAAGATGTGACAACACCATACATCAAGTGCTAGTACTGGTTTAGGAAGGGGTTGAACATTTTTGAAGTCATGTATATATCACTCCTCAAGTTTCTGCTTTTTATTACACATAAATACTTTTAAAAACAACAACCTGCTACAAAAAATAATTATACATTTATAATAAATATAAATAAAGGTGTTAATTAAAATTTTTTTGTAAGATTATCTTTTGAAAATAAGTCCTCTATGTACAGTATGCACAGGTGATATTGTAGAGAAAATATAAGCCAATGTAAAGTTGTGTTCTCTAACTTTAACCTTAATGTTTTGCTTAGGCCGTTTTTTGTACTACACACTGCGTTTTAAAAAAAAAAAAAAACATGGTGTTTTTTCCAGTTGTTTGGTTTCCAGATTAATCTTTTTGATGTCTAAATGATAGTATTCAGTTCCTTTGTTGAAGCACAAAAAAAGCCTGTGAACCAGACGCAAATCCTATTCTCTAGAATCTTCAATCAAAAATGAACAAAAATAAATATTTAATTTTATCAAACAAAAATGTTTGCATTTTTCACAAATTCTAAAACCTAAAGTGTATAAACCCTAACAATGAACTTCCTTTATCTGCTCCTTTTTGGTCAGGTAAATATGCCTTTGAATGTGTTTTGGTAAAACTGTTTGATTAGTTCAAAAAATACCTGTTGATCTCGCCATACATCTTCTGCACTCTCTGCCTGTGCTGACTGTTAATATTCATGTTTTCAACTAATACTAAGGACCATGCCCCTCTTAACCACTTGACCCCAGGAAAGGTTATACCAGACAATTTTTCTCGCTATACAGGCCTGTGCTATTTTACCTGCCATGTGCGCAGTCATGCAACACTGTACGCAAATTACATTTATATCATATTTTTTCATGTAAATAGAACTTAATTTTAGTGGTATTTGATCACCACTGTTTTATTTTTTATTTTTTGCTAAATACACTGTAAACAAAAAAGGTAAAAAAAAAAAAAAGTCTACTTTCTGTTATACAATATATCCGATAAAATCAAATGTCTTCATAGATTTAGGCCAAAACGTATTCTGCTAAATGTCTGGTCTAAAAAATCCCAAATAAGTTTATATTAATTGTTTTTGAGACTTTGATTGTTGCTACAGTGATGATCACTGTAACAGCAATGTTTTGAACTATCATGAATGGGTAACATTTATAACAGCTGTGATTTACTGCTGTGTGCTGTGATTGACCCACAACTATCATATGGTACAGGGTGGTATGTTTTGCCCATGTGATAGCTGTGGGCCAATCACACCATCACTATAGGAATCACAGTTGAATAAAATTAATTCATAATCAGCCGCGTACTGGGAGGCACAGCAGTCATGGAGGTTTTGTGTTGTGCACCCCTAACCACGAGGAGTCAGCATCATGTACATGTATGTCATTCGGCCTGCCCGTGCTGCCCAGGCACAGTAAATGTACTGTGGCTGGACGGCAAGCAGTTAATGTAATTGGGAATCAAAAATAGGAGTGAGACGGGGTTCTGTTACACTTTCTTGTTTCTGTAATCCTCCTGATAAATAGGGGGACATAAGTGAAGTGTGTTACTAGCAAATTCACCAGGTGTCAGTAAGAAAAAAAAAGCTCTGAAAATAAAACTAATGCAACCACTACATCTAAGACAACATTTGAAACTATTTTGGAGTTTAATACACTTTAAAGGGGAATTTAACTCCTAAAAGGGAGTTTATTTCATTTAACCCTCACTCCACAATTACACATTTTTATTGTTTCCCCTAGTTCCATCATGTTACCACCATTCTGGTCCAGGTCAGAATGACATGTCCCTGAAGCCTCCTGGGACCACCTACTTACATCAAATCTCCCAGGAGACAGCAGAACCAGGAAAACAAAGCAGCGGCCCAGATGGCAGCTGGCTGGCTGACCTGGAAAGGGAATAGAAGAATAGGATGGCATTGCTGTCCAAGGGCCTCCATATAGTGGATCTCAGTGGGACAACCCTAAATTTTCTGTGCTAGTGATGATATGTTTTGAAGATGCCCAAGAAATACTGGTAAAATAGAGAAAATAAGTGGTTTTCCAGGTATAGATTTATAACAATTATTAACGTGGAACTAAAGTTATTTTGGTACAAAGGTGCTGACACTTTTCATGATAGAAGAGACTCTGCCTGCTTGAATTTATTTATGTTGTAAACCACCGATCAGGGTACAATCTTGGCACAGTTCTGTGCTGGGACAAAGTAACTCCTAATGGTATGTACAGGAGTAACTACATTTGGGCTCGTCAATCAAGAGTTCCGAAGACCCCGAACCTGAAGGTGTAAGGAGAAGATGGAATTGCTGGCTATGGAGGGGATTGCTGACATTGCAGCTCTGAAAGCTATTACTTTGCTAGATAAGTCGGTTGCACTAATATGCTGTGCATACTCTCACATTATGCAAAAAGCTCCTGGGGGCCAAACAATTTTAATTTTGCCTGGTGCTTTAGTTCCACTTGGGATATGGGAAAAATATATCAATATTCTTTCTTTACAAAATATCCTAAATATAATCCCATTCACTTGTGTTTACTAGACTGGTAATTTTATATTTACATCCTACAAACTATGAACTAGAAATGTGCTTGAAGGGAATTTAAAATGAGGAATAATTAAACTAATCAACCCCACACCATAGATTTAGGGAATCAATGGGCTGTGAAATGAGAGATAAGAGTATGATCATGCCTTGCACGTGGTAGTAATAATATATATTTAGAGCAGCAAATAATGTTGTCAATTGAGGTTATGATTCCACACACACAATAAGCTATGGTCTGTGGCTGGAAGGTTGTGCTAGAGCTTGTCCCTGTAGCTCACTCTAAAGGGCAGTGTTACTTAGGCCAGTGTTTTTTCAACTCATGTAACAAGCCTCTGGTTCCTGCATAATTCCTTCTTTGTAGCATTTCTCTCTTGGACAACATTCTTATGGGGCATAAACTTTTGTGCAAGCAATCCAAGTGTTTCAGTGTGCAATAGAGGCACAGGTGCAGCATACAGCTCTGCTGCTTGCAGGTTGTCAAAGTCTATGGCTGAGTGGTTCTCACATTTAGGATCCTTTGCATTCAGGGATAAATGCACCTGTGCCTCCTGGGCAAACTAAAATTCTGAGATGACAGGAGCTAGACGACCCGTGTTCAAGAGATCTTCTGCTTGGCCTAATTTTTGTAGAGGTGTTTCCCTGACCTCCAGTGGAGTGTAGAGTCAAGTCATGTTGAATGCATGTCTCTAGTATCATCAGATAACAAAAGCTGGTCTCAGTATAGTATGGCAGTGCTTAAGATCAAATCTTTTGCCTGGACGTTTGTGGAATGTTGGTGTTGATCAGTGATTATTGAGTGTCATTCTAGTTTGGACCCCTGGCTGGCCCTGATTTTTATCTGCATGTCTATAGCCTAACTTGACTGGTGCAGATTACTTGTTTAGAGATTATTTTGATTGGTTACGCCTCATCTATTATATATGTAGCACTACCCCCGCAGGAGCTGCTGGTTAGATTTGGGATCCACTTTCAGTAATATATTCACCCCCTTTAAGTGACTCGAACCCGCCCTTTGCACATCATCAAGCTGCAAATATATTGCAAATCTCACGTGTGGCTATGAGATTCCTGTAATACACAAATAGAACATTTAGAAATATCATGCAATATTATTGTTACCTTTGTCTTTTGATTGCAGACTTCAAGAGAATAACACACTTCGCAGTAAATGCAATTGAATCAAAAAGAGTTTTACTTGTTATGAATTAATGAAAAGAACAAGCAATGAATTACACACACAGTATTCTATCTATCTGTCTCTGCAAAGGGCCCTTTGCGAGAGTCAGCGAAACGGTAGAAGAAACTTCAACAGACTAAACTCTATAATCAACTTTAAATAGCCTATGATCACGAGCTCCCCCTAGTGGGTAACCTATTGAAGTGCGTCTGCTAACAGGTCTTAATCAGGCCTAGCCTGCTAAAAGTCAAAAAAAGTTCCTCAGTGAAAGAGTCTATTTGTAGGCTTGTTGGTGCACTTTTAAATATATTTGTAATCTACAGGGGTCTTTAAAATCAGTCTATGGTGTGATTAACATAAGTGTAATGTACCGATCCTCCAGTCAGCAACAGTCAATATGGCCAGCGTGACTTTCAGATATCCCTTAGTGGGCCCGTACTATGATGTGAGGCACTGTAGATAACAAAGTTATTGGGTATGGAAACTTGGGCAAGTGCCCTCTCACCCGAACAGGACTAGCCCGTCTGAGCTTCCCCGCAAAGATGAGCTGCTCCTCAGCCATGACACGATACTAGGCCTCTGATGTCCTGCTTTCCACAGCTCCGATCAGCAGTCGATCCAACTGTCCAGTCTCCTGGAACATGAGCTGGGCACCCTTGATCTTGCTTCTCTCCGGGTGGTTGGTCTTCCGGTGGATCCAGGCCCAGGCTTCAGGCCTAACAGCTTGTCTGTAGTGCTCTCCACAGCTCCGCAGAGGAAGAAGTGCAGGTCCCGAGAGAGCGAATTCCACCCCGCCCTGCCTTTAAGTAACCTTCCCCATAGAGCTGTGCGGGGGTGTCATGTGCTAAGAAAGGACGAGGCATTGTGGGAAGCGGAGTTTATCTCTACCAATTGTCAATGGAGTCCCTGTCTCCTGATTCCTCTAGTCCCACAATGCACTGCTTCAACAAATATAAACTTATGTACAGTACAACTTGAACGTATGGATTCAATTCTGCATCGCTATTAGTAATTGTCCATGATGGCAGAACCCCGCTACATATACTTGGAACACCCGGCCAAACAATTGCTAATTGACTTAATGTTTGCCTTTTATTAGGTACTTTTCTTATCATTCACTGTAAAAAAAAAGTAAACTATTGCTGATGTTCCAGATCTGAAGACCACAACATTCCAGAGCTAAATGTTTTTTCATCATTGTGAGGTCAGGTTAAGATGGGGAACAGGGGGTAAACAAAGTCAACGTGTCTTGAGGACCACCATTGCAGGAAGCAGCTATGACAAATTGACAATACAATCCAAAGAAACAGACAGATTGGCTTGTGAAAGAATAAAAAATACTAATGACTTGTCATGTCAATGAGGGAGTTACGGGGATCCACAAAAGAATGTTGGTGCAGTGCAGGCTACGCGCAACAGCTGCACGTCCTGTCTAAAATTAGACCATATAAAAGGTGGTATAAAATTAGACAATCCGTCTACATGTCAGCTAAAGCAACACTGTTAGTGAGGAGCTGAGCAGTCACACTTGCTGCACAACAAACTTTATGCCAAGATGCCAGGGGCATCCTTGCTCATAGCTATACTAATGACTTTAGAGGAACAAAGAAGGAGGAGGGCACGGAGGAGGGCACGGGAGAGGATATACCGCACACGCATAGACCTCTTTGGCATGAGTGATTCTGAGGTGTATCGCATCTTCAGATTCACCCCTCATGCCATCCTGGAATTAACCATAACCCTGCAGGATGACATCACCAGCCAAACACACCGCTCACATGCAGTGCAGCCACTGGTCAAGGTCATGGCAACACTCCATTTCTTTGCCAGTGGCTATTTTCAAAGAACAAGTGGAGTGGTGGCTGGGATGTCACAATCCTCCATGAGCAGATGTGTGCACCAGGTTGTCCACGCAATCCTCAGACGCCTGGCCAACCAAATCATCAAACCAACCACTGAGGACCTGCGGCTGAAGGCAATGACAGATTTCTACAGAATTGCCAGATTCCCATGCACCGTGGGGGCCATTGATTGCACACATGTGGCACTCCAGCCCCCCCATGAGACAGAGCACATATACCGCAATCAGAAGCATTGGCATTCCATCAACGTACAGGTGATAGTCGATGCCCAAGGCCTCATATGGCACGTCCGTGCCAAACACCCCGGATCCAGTCATGACAGCTACATATACAATCAGAGCCCCATCCCAATGGAATTCGAACAGAACGTGTATGGGGACACCTGGCTGGTTGGTGAGTGACATGGGTGGCAGGCATGACTGTCCCCCCATGATGCACACATCACAAGGGGCACATGCATGACTAACATCCTCCTGTCTTTTACCTTACAGGTGACTCTGCATATGCACTGGGACCCCATCTCATGACTCCTATCCGGAACCCCCAAACCCCAGGAGAGGAAAGATACAATGAAGCCCACACCCAAACACGTGCAGTGGTGAAGCGCACCTTTGGCCTCCTGAAGTCCCGTTTCCGATGCCTGGATAAGTCTGGGGGGACCCTGTTGTATTCCCTAAACTTTGTGTGCCAGATCATCGGTGCATGTTGCCTGCTGCACAACTTCGCAGTGAGAAAGGGCCTGCAGATTGACATACGTGATGACCTGACCCCTGAACCAGACAATCCCCCCTAACCGAGGATACCCCGTCTTCTGAGGGAAGAGCAGCCAGGAGACATTTTACATTAGGCATCTTTGCACGTTAAACACACACATTAATCATGGCACAATGAGAATGCATGCATGCACACCACTGTGGTCCCTAGCACAGACACATCACATCCTCATCAAATTGGATTAGCACAAGCCCACCATGCAGGACTTGTGAGCAGCAACGCCACGCCACGGCTCCAATTATGTCACTGTACATTCATACACCATTCACACGGACCTGGGGATCACTTCCCCCTGGTCCTGGGGAACCCTTCTCCACCACAAATGAGGGTGACACCCCTTTTCCGGCAGGAATGTCACCCCCACATTCCTAAATCATTCACAACACAAAAAAAATTGACCAGCAAAAAGAAAAAAAAAAAAAAAACAGAAAAAAAAACAGAAAAAAAAAAAAACCTGAAGAAAAAAACAGAAAAAAAAACCAGAAAAAAAAAAAAAAGGGGGGAACCAAATTAATGCCCCACCTCCTCAGGGGAAACTCATGGGGAGGGGGGGTAATCCAGGGTATGGAGGAGCAGCCCCTGGTCTCTGCCCACCTGGCGGCCTGCCCTCCAAGGCCACGGCAATTCTGGTCAGGCCAGCACTTAGTGATGCCGTATTGGCCTGGATAGCCTGGGTGAGGGTCCTCACATCCTGCCCAACGTCTGCTGTAGTAATCTGCAGTACGTTTAGGCAGTTTGTAAGAGCCAGGGAGTGGCAGTCCAGGTCCCCAAGCGTATCCTTTATGGAGGGCAGGCTCTCCTCCATCCGCCCCAAAGTCTGGCTGACCTGTTCCAGATGGTGGGTCTGAAGGGCCTGGTCCCTTCTCAGATTGGCGGGCAGAACCTCGGCCACCCCCTGGTCTTCTGGGACGACTTCCTACCTCCAGCTGATGCTTGTGGCCGGGGAGAAGGGGAGGCCCTTGGGAGGGGAGCCCTGTTGGGGGAGGGGTGGGAGGGGCTACCCCTTATGGAGGGCTGGCGGCTGCCAGCCGGAGAGGAAGACTCCTCCAAAAACAACAATCTACTGGCTGACATGACATCCTCCTCCTCCTCAAACTCCTCCTCCTCCAACTCCTCCGAGGACTCCGGCCGTGTCGGGGGGTCCTCATAGGGATGGTGTCCCGGGGATGGTGCGGTCAGGCCAGATGGCCCAGCACCCTCCTGCACATCTGTGGATGACACAAAACATTCACAGGTTGGAGGATCCACACACTTGCCACATATTCCTTCCCCCCCTCCCCCCCACATGCTACACACCAGATAGGAAAAAAAACCTTACCTGGCATCACGGCTTCATGACTGGAGTCATAGCCTGGCAGGCCCTCCACTTGTTGTCTATTAAAGGTGTGGGCCACCGCACGCTCCTCCACTGTCAGCCTAACAGGGCATGGGCTGCCATTTTGGCCAGTTTTCCACGGACCACACGCCGGAGGTCATTGATTTTCTTGACGATCCCCTTGCGTGTCCGGGTCTCCCCCCCCAATGCATTTACCTGGTCAGTAATGTTCTGCAAAATCTCCTTCTTCCTGGCCGGGGTGGTGTTGGCACTCTCCGGGCCGCAAAGGAAACGGCCATATTGGGTAAGGGCCCGGGCAATAATTTGTTTCTCCTCCAAAGAAAAATTGCTCTTCCGCTACCTCTCAGTCATACTCATATAAAAACTCTTTCTCAAACAATCATCAAAAATCACACACAAAAACAAGCAAGAAAAATCAAGCAACAAAACAAACAAACAAAATCTATCAACCAAAAAGTCTCACAACCAGTCACCAAAAAACACTATCAAATATATTCTACAAAACACTAGATCATACAGTCAACAAATATCACAAAGACAAGTCACAACGCAACAAACAACAGAACAAAAGCACCTTGCTGTATAGGAAGGGATACAAAGGGATGTACTTTTGAAAAGGAAGTGCGTTTGTGTCTGTCTATTTATGCTGTCTGCGTAGTTCACTAAGTTGCCCGGGTCCACTTCCAATTTCACTGATTGCGCCGTTCCCGAGTTGTGAGCATGCGCACAGAGGTGCTGACCATGGTCTGCTTCATGTGCGCATGCGCGAGCCGGCCGGCCCTTCATTTGCATGGGGTCACGGCTCAATTCAATGAAACACGCCCACGTCCTTCCCAATTTGAATTACTTCGCCTTACGCCTCGGAATTAACGTTACACGTTAACGGCGCTAATTTCTGCACAAATACTACGAGGATACGGTGATTGCGCCTCTACATTGGGCCGGTCTAACGTAAAGGAGGTGCGCTACGCTGGTCAAAATATGCGCCAATGTACGTCAATCTGGCCCAAAGTTTCTCAGACTTCAGACTGAATCACATTGCATAGGTAAATGTAATAAGAGAATACGAAGTCTTACTACAAAAATATAAATCATAAATCAATATATATCCTATAAAAATATATTAATGACTTTTTAATATCTGGAAATAAACATCTCACTACCATTTCGCAGTAAACATTTCCCCACATTTTCATCTAGACTCATACCTGGATATGAAGAGAAACCTAGAAAATATGCTGGACAAGCTTATCAAAATCCTGTACTCTGTTTTGCTTTCTGTTGTGCTTTCATTTGATTGTGTGTTTCTTTAGATGATTATTTATTAGTGTGCAATCATTTGGAATATTTTGTTTCGTCTTTTTGTTTTCGTTTGGAAAATAAATTTATTTAGTTACTCCCGAAAATCGTTTTGAATTATTTCGTTTTTCATTGGGGAATAGCTTTCATCCGAAAATCCAATAATACTTGGCCAAAAGAATATTCGACGGAACGTCGAATCTTTACGTCAAATCGTACATTTTCGTTCGAATATTCCGCCTACAAGAATTCTAATGTTGTATGACTAGTAATAATGTCAAATCTATTTTCTCATAAATCGAAATCTAATCTCTGTAATGTCGAATCAATTATTTCTATAGTGTCGAATCTTTTCTCTATAATGTCGAATATTTTCCCTATAATGTCGAATCTCTCTATATCAAATTTTTACCGCAACGAAAACGAAAATACAGCATTTTTTTTGTCGGATCTTTCGGTTTTCGTTTCTTGCGCTTTCATTATCGTTTGTTGTCATTTGTCTAGTGCCCATGGATTTTCTTTTGCTGACCAGATCCTAAAATTTAGTAATTTCTTTCCATCAATGCCTTTCAGCCGTTGTCCAGATTGGTATCCATCCATGTTTTGTCAGTATTGGATGCCTGTATGCCCTGTAATCGTTGTCTTTCATTGTTTGGCAGCTTGTGTTCATCAATGTTTGCAAGTCTGTGTATGTGAGCTTAAAGATGAACTCCAGGTCAATGCAAATTATTACAGCTTTGTAATCTTTAATATATCATATTTACTTTTATATAGAAGCAGTGTAAGTACCAGAATTTAAAGTGGTTTTAAAGTTGTTGTTTTTTACCTCATGTATAATAAACAGTACATAAAGGTGAAAAACCTTCTGTGTGCAGCAGCCCCATCTTGATCTAGTAATGTGCATGAGAGCCTCGCCTCTCCGGGAACTCTCACTCCTTATTGGCTGCTTATTGTCAATCACAGCCAGTGAGCAAATGAGAAGAGGGAGCGGGTCAAGCCACAGCTCTGTGTGTGAATGGACTTACAGAGCCGTGGTTCAGGCGCAAACCTGCTTGCTCTGGGGGCACTTGGCAGGAGAGATGAGCCAGGAGTGTCAGGAGGGGGGGAATATGAGAAGAGGAGGATCTGAGCTGCTCTGTGCAAAACCACTGCACAGAGCAGGTAAGTGTAACATAGTTGTTATAAAAAAAAAAGCCTTTAGTATCACTTTAACATGATATCAACCTCTTGCAGCCCCTGTGAGAGAAAGCAAAGAAGAGAGAGCAATGAGAAACAGAGTTGAGCACATCACTCTTCTTTTTCTTCTTTCACTGATCAGTCACGGGCAGGTGCAAGATGACCTGAGATGCAAGCCATCAGACAGAGAACATCTAATGTCATAAAAAAAGTACCATGGCGGAACCTTCAGTTTGAGGATAAATATAATTTATCTTTTAATGAGCTATATATTTTTATGTTTCTGTCTTTTGACTGGAGTTATGCTTTAAATATAAATTATATTTGCTTGACCACTTGTATATAAAGATATAGCCTGAAGACTATTGTGTTATAGGGTCACTAATTCACAGTGAATTCTAATGTCTGCAGGTAGTGTTTTATGTATGTTTATGTATATTATATTATTATTATTATTAAAATTATTATTATTGATGATTTTATTAGAATATGTGTGTGTTTGTACTAAATTGTACATATTTGGTAGACCGGTTTGAGCATAAATATTACAGAACAAGTTGGATTTGCTAATTTATCTTTTAAAGAGCTATATATTTTTATCTTGCTATCTCTTGACTGGAGTTCAGCTTTAAAATATTGATTATATTTGCTTGATGACTTGTATAGAAAGATATAGCCTGAAGACTATTGCATTATAGTATTTAAAAAAAAAGTGTTTATGTATATTATATTATTCTTATTCTTATTATTGATTTGTTTATTAGGCTATGTGTGTTTGTATTAAATTGTGCATATTTGGTAGACTAATTAAGTTGTTTTATTTACAATTCTAATGTTAAGAAATAGCCCAGATTCAATGGAATGCTATAGCCTTATATTTATTACCACTGTCATTGCCACATTGAATTGGTAGCTTGCATCTTCACCATCTGCCAAGCAATGTACTGATACCTTACAATAGTTTCTAACCCAGTTTTATTAGTATAACTGGCAAAGTGGTGGATAACATCTCAAGGAGAATGCAATCCCCCTGCTGTGCACAGCCTTGCAGGATTTCCAAAAGATTCTGCTTAGCAAACATTGATGTCATACTGATGAATCGTGCTGTCCAGCACTTCAAACATGTGTGAGCCTTTTAATGAGATAAGTCCACAGAGTTGAACTTCTCACACTACTGATTACCTGGCTAAGATCCTTTTTATTTGGACCTATGCATTGCAAGCTGCTAATGAATGTTTTCAACTTGCAGTAACACTACTATCAATTAGGCAAAGCAAGCATGACATGCTCTCTATACTATATATAACCCTAAGCACAACCATAATCACAGTTTGGTCTTGTTTTTGTGTGATAAAATACGACTGGAAATGTACACAGAACATCAAATGCTCCTGGCAATGTATACCTGTTGTCCTAGCAACAGCCTTGAATCTTCATTATCTGTAACTTGCTAACTAATTAGCTGATGCCAGTGGTCTTGGCATTCAGGTATGCTGCTTTATTCTCATAAACACACATGTACAATTATACATAACCTGACCTCCAGGCAGATATAAAAAACACCACTTATTGCAGTTATGCTGTATATCCATTACAAATACAATTACTGTTTTGTTTTTTATGCAACTAGAGCAAGTAAATAAATATTTCCTGACAAGAGCTTTCGGTGAGCAGCATCATTAAGGCCACTTTCACACTGAGGTGCTTTAAAAGCGTTATTGCGCTAAAAATAGAGCATGTAAAGCGCCTGCAAACTGACTCTTCTGCAGCCCCAGTGTGAATGCCCGAGTGCTTTCACACTGGGGCAGTGCACTTGCAGGAGAGGAAAAAAAGTCCTGCAAGCAGCATCTTTGGGGCAGTGCAGGAGCGGTGTATACACCACTCCTCCACTACCCTTGCTCATCTAAATGAATAGGTGCAGCTTTCAAATCACCTTAAAGGGGCTTTTAAACACCTTTTAACCCCTTCTGCCCCTTCTGCTACTGGACCCGCAGCTTTAGTGTGAAAGTGGCCTAACATTACCATTTAACATCAGCACTGTGTAAGAGAAGGAGGGCCGAGGAAGTTCTGGTATTTCACCAGTCAGGTTGGTGATTCCATCTTTCAGTGACAGGCTGATAAACAAAAAAAACAGATACGCTTTAAAACAGCCCAGGAAAGGAGCTATTTGTCCCAATATCGATTTAGAATGGCACTAGGACTCTGTAGCTCCTGTTGACACTAGCATTGAAATTTCCAGATTATAGTGACAGCTGGGACCTAATACTAAGCCCAGGAGCTGAAACTATTAGCTCCTTGGTATTTGATTATTCTACAAATTGTTCCACATGGGCTTTCTGTAGAATTGAATGTAAACACAATGCTTGTGTTTACATCAGGATTGTTGCAATATTACAAGGGATGTCTTTGTAGTTTCTGTTAGTATGGAGCCTCTGAGAGAGCTGTTGCAGCTCTTTACAGCCTTTTACTGAAGCAGTAAATCACTGCTACAAAGATCTATTGCTGGTTGATTGCCACCAGCAATAGATTACTATTAGATGTAATCTGTTGCGGCAGAGCTGCATGAGGGAAGTCTTGATCACATCTTCACTTACCAAATCCACTCTGCAAAAAAAGTGTAAAAAAAAAATAAGAAAAAAAAATAAGAGTAGACCGATAGATAGATAGATAGATAGATAGATAGATAGATAGATAGATAGATAGATAGATAGATAGATAGATAGATAGATAGATAGATAGATAGATAGATAGATAGATAGATAGATAGATAAACAATGTGTGGGTATATACTGTATGTAGCACTACCACCCAAAAGGTGACACTTTGTAATTTGGGTTTCTGTTCTGTGCTTCGATTCCAAGAACAGTCTCAGCCCCTCTAACAAACCTGGTTAAGTGAAAGTTACTGCAAGTAGTTATAGGAACACAAGTGTAGATTCCTTTAATTGGGCTGTGAATTAGCACCAGGGAATAGACACAAGACCGTTTACTGGTATTTGAACTGCAGGTAGATTCAGACACAGTTGGCTTGACAGTATAATTACTATGCCAAGGTAACTTAGAACAGAGACCTGTACCACTAGACTTCTGCACTACACCTAGCCTTGAGTGCACTCTAGGAGAATAGCTAGTATATGGTGCAATGTCCCTTGAGAGGTACCTCTTAGTATAAGCAATGTGTGAAGGTCTCTGTGTAGCAGCTGTAAAGGGACAGTATTTAGTCCTAATTCTTCAGCTAGCTTTTGGGACCAGTTGTACCATTGGTGCATATGCGAAGGCTCCCAGTAAAGTCTGCAGGCAGAAATAAGGCTGCTAGATGGTTGTATGGTCAGTTCCTAAAGGGCCCAGTCTCTCTAGCAGCAGGTTGTAAATCCCCATAGCAGCAGCCCACTAGTCCCAACAAATATGCAGCTCACCATCAGGTCACACAAAGTGATTTGTCCTCTGCACCCAGGTGATTCCGGCTATTGACACATCTGGACTTAGCACTTAATATCCTGTTCAGGCAGATGTTATGCAGCAGTGATAGTGCAAACTGGAAAGCAATGTGCACTCTCCAGGCTCCTTGATTGCAAGAGGAAGCTATGTTCTGTTCAGTCTGAGAAAATGCAGGTATTTTTTTCTCCTCCTGGTAATATCTCTTTAGGAAATGCAGTTCAAAAGGTCTTGATTACAGTAGAGTCTCTCTCCTCTGGACTATAGTTCCTACAGTGCAGTGTTGCCTAACCTATTAAACACTTCTTGCTAAACAGCTCCCTCCTCTTGCTGATATAGTTGTTAACCAGTTCATGCAGAAGCTACAGAGAGCAGCTGACTGCATAGGGCTTTAAATGTATAACTTGGTACATTGTTAATCCCCATCCAGTGGCAGCTTGGATTAGACTTTGACAGACTGCAGGCAGTGATGCTGAATGCTGAACATGTCTCTTCTGGGTGCACTAAAGCAGTCAGACAGCCCTGTGTGCAAAGGGCCGTGTGCAAAGGGCCTTTGTTTTATCTGGGTGCACTCTTTTGTATGTACAGTGACAGCTGTCAGCTGTGTTTATCAACAATGCCATGTATTTTCATGTTGTGCTGACATGATAATCACAAGTCTTTGTTAGGTTTATAAAAAAAAAATTTCAAGCAAATTTGACCTAAGCAGTCTGCATGGCAAATGTTTTTGAAGGCTCCTGCTGCATACTTGCGATTTGGAGCATCTGATTATGTGACACCTGTGACAACTAATAACAGTGGTTACATGCTCAGAATGACTGCCTCCACCTCCCGGCATTTAGATTCCATTAAAGAACTTGTTGGGTAGTATCGAAAATGAGTTAGCATGTGATATGCTTGTTAGTAGCAGTGGAACCACATGGGCTGAATCAAACCCTGACATTTTATATACCTGTCCTATTTAGCTGCCCACTTGGACATGTTTGATGTTACTGATCACATTCATGGTACAGCGTTTTAGTAAAAAATCCACCAGGATGAGTATTACCCTTCATCATAGCCAAAAAATATGTGTAAACCCACAAACACAGAGGTCTCACCACTACTCCAAGAGTTATCAGAAACTGTCAGGTATTATAATTCTCCAGAATATGTGTATCTATAGCATCTAATCTACTTGCAATGCAGTTTAAAGGTGATTATCTGCATGCAATGATATATACAGTACATGTGACTTTCTATACACAGGTGGTCCCGGGGTTACAAACATGATAGGGTCTGTAGGTTTGTTCTTAATTTGAATCTGTTTGTAAGTCGGAACAGGTAAATGTTTTAAGTGTAGCTCCAGCCAAAAAAAACAACGATTTTTAAGCTTTTTGGATAGCATAGGGAAGGGTTAACACCCCTGTAACATTTATCTATCTATTTATCTATCTATCTATCTATCTATCTATCTATCTATCTATCTATCTATCTATCTATCTATCTATCTATCTATCTATCTATCTATCTATCTATCTATCTATCTATCTATCTATCTATCTATCTATCTATCTATCTATCTATCTATCTATCTATCTACAGTATCTATTGGTACATCTGTCTAACTATCCCATTTGTTTGTGTATCCTCAAGCTACTAAAAGCCACAGGCAGTATAAATTTAAGCCTGTGAACAAAAATTGTGCTTTCAGTATCAGTTTTAAAGGTGATTTTATATCTTGCCTATTTGTTAGAGGATCCTTTGAGAGTAAACTTTATTAATCCTTACTCTCACAGGATGCAATTAAATTGTACAGAATACTGTTCAGCCACAACTTCCATTACTTTACCTTGTGTTGCACATAAAACATGATATATGTGCCAGTACAGAATACAGTTTCGCTCATAATGATGAAGTTAAATTCTATGCAGTGTGAGAAAAGCTCTTTGTTACTTGTAAAATCTATTATAGGTTTCTGTATCAAAGTTAGCAACATCTCACAATATTCTCATAAGAATGTTGGCATATTGACGTATTTCTATATTATATTATATGGCTTTTGAAATGGTTTCAGGGTTAGACTGTGTACAGAGTAATGTTTAGCATGCAGGTAATATATGTCAGAATGTACCTGCACACAACATACTGTAAATGTCACTATAGAGACAACTGATCTTTATGGAGAGAGGTTAATATACACAATGTTCCACTAAATTGCTTCTATTGCACCTAAATGAAACAAAATATTTGTTTGCAATCTCCGTAAATAAATTAATATTTAAGCAGAGACATTTTTCAATCAGAAATCAGTGGCCTGCACAGAGACATCCGATCTATAAGTAGTTTGTGACTGGGAAGATATTACTGAATACTGTATTTGTACAAACTAAATATAACTGTCACCCATATTGCATGACAAAGCAGTGTGACAAGAAAGAAAGAAAGAAAGAAAGAAAGAAAGAAAGAAAGAAGTAGTTATTAAAAAATAAGTGAAATAAAAAGCATTTCTCTGCTTAACTCGAGCACCTTTGTTTCTCATAACTATTGTTGCTAGTCTTATGCTATCATTAGATAAGGCTATGTTCATAAGATGGGAGCTAGGAATATGTCATTTGTGCCCGATGTAAAACATCTTATCAGTATCAAGTTGAGTAACTCCAGGCAAAACCCCAATGATGAAACCAAGTATGCCAGATCAATAGGACAATAATTTTCAGAGTGACTTTACATGGAGATTACATTTAATTTGGCAATCAATTCTAGAAAGCTTACATAAAATAAATAAACTGCATTAACTGTAATACAGAAAAACATGGTATATTTTGTGTAAATCTTTTTATGTGATAAACCTCAATTAGGCTTTTGTTTATATTTTCTCGTCAAATGTGTTTATAGAAATAGTATAAGTCAGGAAACAAGTTCAAAAGCGATACAGAAATATACAATATTAAGGTACAGTATAACTTCATAATGTGACTAAGGATAAATGTGCCTCGTTCTTTAGTCAAAAGGTTAATAATCCAGAGAGACAATTTCCTATAGTGTTAAGAGAGCAAACATTTCTAAACATTAACTATGATAAGAAAATAGAGTCTAAAAATAGTTATAATTTGAAATGATCTAAAATTCTTAATAAAGGAAGCGTTAAGGGAATGTTGCTCTCATATTTCAAGCAGAAACACATTTAAATGTTGTGTAACATCATAAGAACAGGAAATACAAATCTGGCATGTGACATGGCTTGATTAATCCTACATTTCGTTTCAGTTGATATCAGGGTAGGAATTTCCAGGCATTAGCGATTGTTTGTTTCAAGGCTGTAGTAATCTGTAATAAAAGTTTGAATTGATTACTAGAGAGAGTTGTCGGTTTTAAGTTTAACCACTTGCCCACGGTGTCATAGTAAAAATACGTCATGATTTTAAAGATGGATATCTCGGTAACGGCAGCAGCTGCTGCCACAACCGAGATATCCATCTTTTCCGTGGGCAGTGCTGTACACGATAATGGCGGTCCCAGCGGCGGATTCGCCACAAGATCGCCGTTATCGTTGGCGGGAGAGGGCCCCCCCCCTCCCGCCGCTCTCCCGCTGCTCTCCGCCGCTTACCGGAGCCGTCGGTAACGGCGGAGGCGATCGGGTCCTCTTGCTGGCTGTGTTGGGATACGAGTGAGGGAAAAATCGCCCCCACCCGTCCCCCACAGCTCTGCTGGACGGAAGTGACGTCAAAACGTCAGTCCCGCCCAGCGTCTTAAAGAAACATTTTTTTTTTCTGAAATTTGAAAAATGACATTTTTTTTTTTTTGCATTTAAGCCTAAATATGAGATCTGAGGTCTTTTTGACCCCAGATCTCATATTTAAGAGGACCTGTCATGCTTTTTTCTATTTCAAGGGATGTTTACATTCCTTGTAATAGGAATAAAAGTGATATTTTTTTTTTTAATTTATTTCGATGTATAAAATTATAAACTAATTAAAAATAAATAAGAAAACAAAAAAAAAAAATGTAAAACGCCCCGTCCCGACGAGCTCGTGCACAGAAGCGAACGCATACGCGAGTAGCGCCCGCATATGAAAACGGTGTTCAAACCACACAAGTGAGGTATCGCCGCGATCGTTAGAGCGAGAGCAATAATTCTAGCCCTAGACCTCCTCTGTATCTCAAAAAATGCAACCTGTAGAATTTTTTAAACGTTGCCTATCGAGATTTTTAAGGGTAAAAGTTTGACGCCATGCCACGAGCGGGCGCAATTTTTAAGTGTGACATGTTGGGTATCATTTTACTCGGCGTAACATTATCTATCACAATATATAAGAAAATTGGGCCAAATTTATTGTTGTCTTATTTTTTTATTCAAAAAAGTGTTTTTTTTTTTCAAAAAAAGTGCGCTTGTAAGACCGCTGCGCAAATACGGTGTGACAAAAAGTATTGCAATGACTGCCATTTTATTCTCTAGGATGATAGAAAAAAATATATATAATGTTTGGGGGGTTTAAGTAATTTTCTAGCAAAAAAAACAGTTTTAGTCTCGTAAACACCGAATCTGAAAAACAGGCCCGGTGGGCAAGTGGTTAAAAGTGCAATAAAAGGATCACTGCCGAAATCTGAAAAACGGTGGAAATGGGCAGTAAGTGATAGTTAACAAGTGCCTAATACCAAAAGGAGTTTCTCAGGACAGAAGATAGGAAATCTTGCATAAATGAGCTACGAGAATCATGTGATAATGCATGTCTTACCCAAGTCTTCCCTGGCAAGTTCATCCATCATCTGGGTAAAAATTATCCACCCGGCTCTTCGGAAGTGACGTCAAAACGTCAGTCCCGCCCAGCGTCTTAAAGAAACATTTTTTTTTTCTGAAATTTGAAAAATGACATTTTTTTTTTTTGCATTTAAGCCTAAATATGAGATCTGAGGTCTTTTTGACCCCAGATCTCATATTTAAGAGGACCTGTCATGCTTTTTTCTATTTCAAGGGATGTTTACATTCCTTGTAATAGGAATAAAAGTGATATTTTTTTTTTTAATTTATTTCGATGTATAAAATTATAAACTAATTAAAAATAAATAAGAAAACAAAAAAAAAAATGTAAAACGCCCCGTCCCGACGAGCTCGTGCACAGAAGCGAACGCATACGCGAGTAGCGCCCGCATATGAAAACGGTGTTCAAACCACACAAGTGAGGTATCGCCGCGATCGTTAGAGCGAGAGCAATAATTCTAGCCCTAGACCTCCTCTGTATCTCAAAAAATGCAACCTGTAGAATTTTTTAAACGTTGCCTATCGAGATTTTTAAGGGTAAAAGTTTGACGCCATGCCACGAGCGGGCGCAATTTTTAAGTGTGACATGTTGGGTATCATTTTACTCGGCGTAACATTATCTATCACAATATATAAGAAAATTGGGCCAAATTTATTGTTGTCTTATTTTTTTATTCAAAAAAGTGTTTTTTTTTTTCAAAAAAAGTGCGCTTGTAAGACCGCTGCGCAAATACGGTGTGACAAAAAGTATTGCAATGACTGCCATTTTATTCTCTAGGGTGTTAGAAAAAAATATATATAATGTTTGGGGGGTTTAAGTAATTTTCTAGCAAAAAAAACAGTTTTAGTCTCGTAAACACCGAATCTGAAAAACAGGCCCGGTGGGCAAGTGGTTAAAAGTGCAATAAAAGGATCAGGGAAGATGGAAACTGCAAATAATGTCGAAATCATGTGAAATATGTCTTCCCAAAATCTTTTGACAATTTGGCAAGTCCATCATATATGGAAATGTTATCCAGGTTCAGTACAGCCTCGAAAACAAGAGGAGGGATAGTTGGGGGCAAATTTCACAATTCTGATAGGGCCTAAGTACCAATGTGTAAGTAATTTGTAATTAGTTTCTAAAGCAGCTATATTTTGACAGAAAGATTTTGTAGTAGTCCAAATCTTGTCCCATACTGTTGTTTCCAATGACATTCCCACTTAGCTACATATGAGGGTGGACTAGAATCTGGATTAGAAATGAGCTGGGCGTAAAGGTTCAAAATAAGTCCTTTTGCATGGGGGTCATGTTTACATATGTTTTCAAAGTATAATTTATCAATTATAAGTCTTCTGTAGATATTAGGCATATTTTTTTTTTAATCTGGAGATATCTGAAAATTTCTGAGTTTGGAAGTTCATGACTATTACATAAGTCAGGGAGCGTTTTAAAGGAATTAGAGGAAATAAGCTCATGTAATTGGGTAAATTTAGAAGTGGTCCATGCTTTAAACATTTTAGGAAATTTCCAGGTGGGATAAAACGTTAAGAAACGATAAGAGTGGATTATGTGGAGATTGTAGGCCACATTTAATATCTGCAGAGGTACGATTACTTATTGAACCCATTGCCCAATCTATTTGCTCTGATCCCTCAATTAGGGGTCTTGAGTTAGCTGGACACCATCACAAAACCTGTCTCTTTGCAGACGACATCTTAATTTTTATGTCCTCTCATATTTCAGCTCCTAATCTTATTCAAAAACTTGATCTTTTCACTCATATTTCTGGTCTAGTCATTAATCCTCAAAAATCTATGGCACTAAATATTTCTTTATCCCTTTCAGCTGTACAACAAGTACAAGCATCTCTCCCTTTCTCATGGTCTACTACCCATCTTTCACACTTAGGAATTAATCTTATGCCTAATCTCTCTGAACTAGTTAGGGCTAATTTTCCACCTATCTTACGTCAAATTACCAATTTGTTAACTCAGTGGTCTTCTCCCCCAATAACTTGGATAAGTAAAATCAATGTTATTAAGATGGCTTTACTACCTAAAATTCTTTATCTTTTTTAGGGTTTGACCCATAAAACCTTTTGATATCTAGAGATAGAAAACAAAGTGGGATTTTCCTTGATTTGGCAATATGCAGCAATAGTGTCACCCTAAGTATATTATCTCCCACTTAACATTTCTGGATTAGGCCTACTTGATCTCTGTGTATTAAAGAGGCAACTGTATTATTTAGGCGGGTTGCTAAAACGTTTGCTAGAAGTTTAATATCTAAATTAAGCAATGAGATTGGTCTATAATTGGAGCAAAATGTTTCATCAGAGTGGAGTTTGGTAATCATTGAGATAATTGCAGTTAAAGTTTCAGTTCTAAAGGAATGTCCACTTAATAAGGAATTAAGGGCTTCAGTCAGTAATGGAGCTAAGATAGAAACAACTTTTTTGTAATACAAGGATGAAAAGCCATCCGAGCCTGGGGGCTTATTTAACTTGAGGGATTTAATGGCCATCAAGATTTCACTAGTAGACATTTTTAAGGCAGTCGCGATGAGCCAAAGGAATGGTTGGAAGAGTGATTTGTGAAAAGAAGGAGTCTGCGGAGGCCTGATCTAAAGGATCTCCCCTTTAATATAGGGAAGCCAGATGTTTTTGGAAAGTATTTAGGAACTGTATAGGGTTACTGGTATATGTATCTTGAGACAACTTCAAGCGTATTGGTTTAGCGGGGTGGTTTATCTTATTGAGGCACCAGGTGTTTACATTTTCAAGTAATAACAAAAAAAATTATTACAAGTATGTATGGTATATTTTAATCATACAATTCCGTGAAAAAATCAGTAGGATGCCAGTAAAGGTCATGGGTTGAAAAGCAAGTGGTAGAGGAGAGACAAAGGATTATGGTGGTTTCATACATGTGCCATATGAGTCTAAAAAAGATGAATAGAAACAAGAAACAAAATACTCTTCAGAACTTAAAAAAACAACTTTAAAAAAAAAACAGAGAACCATGTACAATCATACAAAAGGATTGCAGGTACACAGAGGAAGTAGAAATAAAAGTTCACCGTGGTATCCAAGATAAACTGTTAATGCAGTGGACTAACAGGACATTCCTTCAGGAGTAGAGTAGGAATTGACAAGGGTGCAGGTTGAACTCCATTAGCCAACTGGATGGTTTATGTCCATTCCATAGAGATCTTAGATGGAGCTGAGGAGGACAGCTGGAGGGCTCTGACAAAAGAATATTGCAGCCCCACAGATATTTCATACCTTTATCCAGGGAGTACACAGTGTGGGTTTTGCCTTGGTAGGTGATGAGTAATTTAGTGGGGCGACCCCATATGCATTTGATGTTAAAGTGGAGGTTCCCCTAAAAAGAAACTTTTAACATTGCATTCCCGAGGTTAATGACAAGTAGAATCAGCGGGTTTTTAAAAAAAATATGTCCGTACATACCGTTTCTCATATCCCTTCTCACCGCCGCTTCCGGGTCTGATGGTCGGGGATGGGCATGCCTAACTGATTGACAGACATCCGACCAACCCATACAGCGCGTCACGAGATTCCGAAAGAAGCTGAACGTCGGTACGCAGGCGCTGTATAGAGCCGCACCGATGTTCGGCTTCTTTCGGCATCTCGTGACACGCTGTATGCGTCAGTCGGATGCCTGTCAATCAGTTAGGCATGCCCATCAGACCCGGAAGTGGCGGTGAGAAGGGATATGAGAAACGGTATGTAGGAACATATTTTTTTTTTAAAACCCGCCGATTCTACTTGTCATTAACCTCGGGAATGCAATGTTAAAAGTTTCTTTTTAGGGGAACCTCCACTTTAAGTTTGAGAAGAGCCTTTGTGGTGGTTAGAAGTTGATGTCTGGCTTGAAAAGTTGATCTTTGAGAATTTTTTGGATAGAGAAAGCTGTTCCTTGATGGCCATTGTTTGTTCTTTGATGTTATAAAAGTGAATTTGTGCTATCACATCCCATGGAAAAATATCAGGACAGGAAGTGAAGATGACTTTCAAATACATGAGCATTACAGACATCCAAGAGGTTAATACGGGCATGGCAGATATCTCTGTTCATATCTTTCCTGTGAGAAAACATCTGTGAGAGAAGAGAAGGGCTGCATTGCTTTTCATGTGACTTCTCCCTGCTTGTGCTTTTTAGATTTTTCTGGACTGTGGGTTGTATGGGGTAAGGACTCACCAGAATGTTGGAGAAGTCAAGACGTAGTGTGAAGGATGAGCTGAAATGGAAGAGGAGCTGTCGCCGCAAAGTTGCTATACTCTCTCTTCTCACAGGAGGATAAAAGTCTGTCAGCTTGTAAGGGTTACCCCTCTTAGGTATGGTGGCAGGTGTGAGGTCAGTTTACAGGCTCAGCTATGCAAGTCGGGTCCCTTGGTGCTGGAACTCAGTCAAGCAGTGCCAATGCTGGTCCATGCCCTTTACCCCTGTATGTATATTTAAAAAGTAAAATTTTAGCTTTAACACCACCTTGATTTTCTAATATGCAAAGACCATTTAGATCATATAAAAAGAATTAAGGATGTAGCACTCTTGCATCTCAGTGCATGATTTTCTTCATTCTTCTTCAGCCACTTGTTGAGGATTGGTGTCTTGTCCACAAAGGTGGACCATGCCTGAATAATGTGTATCAGGTAGGTTGCTTGCAGTGACCATTGGGGTGCATGTGACACACAGGAGCAAATTTGGGAGACATTTGTCATTCTATAATAAAAAGCGTTTGAAAGATGCAGACTTAAAAAAAAAGATAGAAAACCCCTTTTGAAATAACAGTACTTTAGAATATAAAATGAGCACTTTACACCCTCTGACTATTCACAATCCAGAGAAAACACCAAAAAAGTCCGCGCTCATGGGTATCTACAAATCGAATAAAGTCCAGTATAGTTAGAAGTAGATAAAAATATCAAAAGATTAAAAATTTAAATATTGGTAAAAAATCCATTTAATAAAGATTAACTCTACAAATATAAGGAAGTTCTTATCAGATCGTTCCGTGCAAAGTTATATGCAAAGCTGTAATGCTAGATTGCCTAATGAACAGTGTACAAATGATGTAATTTTCCACAGACAGTCATTTCAAAATTCATGGGGTTAAACCTCCCGGGTTCAATACACATGCCATCATATGGAGGAAATACCGACAGTACCTTAGGGGCAGGTGGCAGACTTGCAGTAATGTGGAAATGGTCGTCCGACCTTCAGTAAGTGCCTGGCATCAGATAATGAACACGACCGAAGTGTCACCGCAGAGCAGGAAAGACGGAACCATCAGACAGATCCTGCAGCCGGGGACACAACGCGATGAGGTCTGGAAGGACGTACACTTGTTCCGTTCGATCGTGTTGACGTCAAACGTCTGAGACGCCGCTCTACGTTCAGAAGAGAGGAGCGAGGATGTAGTAGACGCCCTCTGGTGGAGGATCCATCGACTGACTGATTTTGAAAACCACTTGGAAGCGCGAAACGCGTCGTCAAGGCTCTTAAAACCACACATCCCCCCCTGATCCCCTGATTTATGGGGGCTCCTAACTTTTAACTTTGCAAGATCAGCTACATCGCATTTGTATTTCCCGCTGGCAGCCTTCACTACGTTACATTGGGAACGTGCAGTCTATGGATCCTCCACCAGAGGGCGTCTACTACATCTTCGCTCCTCTGTTCTGAACGTAGAGCGGCGTCTCAGATGTGTGACGTCAACACGATTGAACGGAAAGAGCGTACGTCCTCCCAGACATCATCGCATTATGTCCCCGGATGCAGGATCTGTCGGATGGTTCCGTCTTTCCTGCTCTGCGGTGACACTTCGGTCGTGTTGATTATCTGATGCCAGGCACTTACTGAAGGTCGGACGACCATTTCCACATTACTGCAAGTCTACCACCTGCCCCTAAGGTACTGTCGGTATTTCCTCCAAATGATGGCATGTGTATTGAACCCGGGAGGTTTAACCCCATGAATTTTGAAATGACTGTCTGTGGAAAATTACATCATTTGTACACTGTTCATATGGCAATCTAGCTTTACAGCTTTGCATATAACTTTGCACGGAACGATCTGATATTTGTAGAGTTAATCTTTATTAAATGGATTTTTTACCAATATTTAAATTTTTAATCTTTTGATATTTTTATCTACTCCTAACTATACTGGACTTTATTCGATTTGTAGATACCCATGAGCGCGGACTTTTTTGGTGTTTTCTCTGTGTGTTGGGTACTTCCGGGTACTGTGAATCCCGCAGCGCTGGACTATCTACTCCATACCTTACATACGAACCACATCAGGGTTATCTGGGTATTCAGACCCCAGTATGCTCAGGACATGCCATAACATGTGCAATTACAAATTGTTGGGCACTTTCAGGGGTACAAAAAAAGAGATTGAATCATCGGGGGAGAGAAACTAAGGCAAGTATATGTATATACTGAGGCTTAATTGCATTTAATTTTTAAATGCAAGAAATATAAGTTCCTGAATTTCACCTGGTTTAAACCTCTTCTATTCCTTGTATAGAAGGACTCGGGCAATACTGGAGTGTAGGAGGTAGAAACAGTACAAACAGTTCAAGTGCAAACAAGTGTCATACTTAGAGGAGAAGAAAGCAGAGTGACAGAGAGATTAGCTCTTACTGTTCAATCACAGGCTCAGGGCATGTCCATGATGACTTGGGCTCAAAGTAAATAGTTTAAACATCCTGCCCTTCATACTGAGGACATCTAGTGGCAGAAAAACTACTGCAGGGGAAATCTTTGTACTGAAGGTAAATATCGCACTAAAAGCTGGTTTTGTTATTTTTATCTTTTTGATAGGCTATTTATTTTGTTTTTGTTATTTTGACTGGATTTCATCTTTAATTTACAGTAATTCGGATTTTTAACACATTGGTGTCATATTTAGTAGATGCATTTTAACTTGTTCATTGGGGTGAATGTTAACTAGATTAAAGTTGCCACAGTGTATTGTCTATCCAGTATACTATGTGCATTTACTACGAAGTTCACTTGCATAGTTTAACAGTAGACTAGGTATTATGTAATGGACTGTATTTTGTTATGCCTCTCTTGTGCATACATTTGATAATGATGTAGATTTTGCTTTGCCTAAATGATAGAGCTATGTATTTAAAGCTTGGAAAAGTAGATCCCCTTGTTCTCATGCCCAAGAGTCTGCTCTGCAAAGGATGCAATTGTTTCAAAGGAAGATGGCAGTGATTGGAAGTATCTGCTTGAATTTTTACAGCCTACTTAACAAACAAAATCCATTTGACATTCATAATTATAAAATGGATTCTTCTCTCCTGCTGCTAGAAAAGATCCGAGAACACTGCTTTCTTTCAGATGAATTTCAGCCTCTTGAAAAAGGCAGTTTGATTACCGTTCCTTTTACAGATACCTCTGTCTCTTCCTATTGATTTGTTCTAGAGATTCACTGTGGTTCACTGCATGTGTCCAGCAGGATTTTTCAATACAGAACAGCTTTAAATAAATCCAAATCAGAGCCTGTAATGAGGATTCACTTACATAATTAAATAATTTAAAGAATCAATAAAGGAAAGTAAATTGAGATCAGTCACTGTGTTCGGAGAAACCTTTTTTTGTTTTAGTAATTGCAAATGTTTGGCTTTTCTACGTAGTACTTTATATAGTCATCAGGGAAAAATGAACAACTCAAGGACATTTATGCAAGTTTGTATATATAACTGATGTTGGAAAATTGTAGAAATTCCTTCTTCCCTTTCCTTTCCCTTTTTTTCCTTTCCTTCCTTCCCTTTCCCCCATTCTCTTCCTTCCTTCCTTCCTTCCTTCCTTCCTTCCTTCCTTCCTTCCTTCCTTCCTTCCTTCCTTCCTTCCTTCCTTCCTTCCTTCCTTCCTTCCTTCCTTCCTTCCATCCTTCCTTCCTTCCTTCCTTCCTTCCTTCCTTCCTTCCTTCCTTCCTTCCTTCCTTTTTTCCTTCCTTTCCTCCCCTTCCCTTCCTCCCCACTCTCTTCCTTCCTTCCTTCCTTCCTTCCTTCCTTCCTTCCTTCCTTCCTTCCTTCCTTCCTTCCTTCCATTTCTCCCCACTCTCTTCCTTGCTTCCTTCCATTTCTCCCCACTCTCTTCCTTTCTCCTTTTCTTCATAAAAGCTGAAAACAGACACTGGGAACTTAATTTTCATCTTTGCATTACTACTTAGTGAGTGACTGGCCTAGGACAACACACACAGCCAATCTATTCTAAACTCCCTGTCAGTATGCTTGTTTCAGGTCACCTTGAAATCAGCTCCAAAGCCTTTAAATAACCAAGTCACTAATGGCAGCTCCCTGATACATTTTTAAGCCTGGTACACACAGCCACTGTACTAACCATGCAAGGTTAGTTCAGCGATCTCCCCTGCTAAGCTGTCGTGTATTGACCACCTGCCAGAACACTCCAATCAGCACTTTCTGCCATTGGCTGAGAGTGCTGATTGGGAGTCGGTCGGCTGCTGGTTTTCCAGGATTCACATCTGACAGAAGCCAAACAAATGGCCGTCTTCTGTTGGACGGACTGACATACACATGGGCCAAATGTTGTCTGGCTTTTTTTTTAACCAGCCGTTGTCTCCTGACATTCAGTCCATGTGTACCCTGCTATATCCTTTAAAGGATAACTATACTTTTAACAGCCTCTTGCCTTAGCTTAATGTTTAATATCCTCTTACTCGTACTTCCTTTTGTTGCCTTGTTTATGTTATATTTTACAGCCTTTACAAGCAAAATCTGTCACAAATCATACCATGATGAGGTTCACAACTATGAAAGATACTTTGGTTGAGCTCATGTGTACTATTCTGCTATTGTTGGCAAGCTAAATATCAAAGTTGTCCCTAGTTTTAATGATTATAAGATCATATGGAGTCAATGTATTTTCTAAAATGATCAACCCACCAATACGGTTCTTCCACATTTTGGGAGCAGCATTTGCAATCAAAATATCCTACCTGGTGCTTAAAATCCCCAGTAAGATAAATGCATAATGTGTTAGTATGCATCGTATACTAGCACATTATGTGAGACTTAAAATTAAGCCCTGCAGTGGCGCACTGTCACCACTGACAGAGTTTCCATCTTCACCTGTACTTCCTTCCAGGTACATGAGTGACCAGGGTTAAGAGGATGTTACTCCGATATGTGCGTGTGGGAGCCCTCAATTATGGCACAAGCTCTGAAGTTGACATCACCGGCTGCATGCAATGTGAATATCTCTTAAACAGTATAAGTTCAGGAGATATTTACTATTATAAAGCCTATTATAGGCTTTCCTGTAGATACAAGTCAAAAAAACTGTTTACTACCACTTTAAACAACTAAAAGACTACTGTAATAAGCCTTGTGTACTAGGTACTGTGGGTCAGGTCACACTGCAGCGATCATCTGGCCTTATCAGGAGTGCTTAAATGGACTTCAGTACATTCAGTCTGTGCCTGATCAAAAATGGGTATTTTTGCAAGGTAATGCCATGGAGAGCCCTTGGGTAGTGATATTGCTGGACGCTTGTTCTGACCCTCTGTTTATTTTTTGTATTTATTTTCCAGCAGCCTGTCACCTGCCCTCCCCTCCAGCCTGTCTGGCTCTGATCTTGATTCATGTTTTTTGATCTTTTGGTTACACAGAAGATCCATTTTATCAAAATGAAGGTGTCACGCTCTGCCAGCTGGAATTGCAAAATAACTATGTACATTATGCAGAATCCGCCTAGTCACATCATGGAAATGCTGAACTTCTGAAAAACTTTATTGCAGATAGGCTAAACTTTGGTAATTTCAAAGTTTGCAACATGACTTCTCCAAGTGTACAGGGCTACACAAGTCTGCCTTGGCTTGACTTATAACTTACCAAACCATTGAATTATACTACATTTAATTTGGCAAACATCAGTTTCTCTTGGACTTTTTAAATGTACCTTTTGCAGTACACATTCCACATTGTAATGGCCACTGCATTGTAATATGTATATTGCAATTAGCCATTAATAGTATAATATGTTATTGACTTATCCAAATTTCAGGTATTTGTCTTTCTGACAATATGACCGCACTAATCTTAATTCCATATTTGTCATAGGGTGAATATATCATGGGACATTATAATTCTAAAGGCCAGTAGAATACTTTGAAGTATTAGTAGATACACCCACCAGTGGAACTGTCCATAAATAAAAGATAAAATAAAATTGCAGCTAGTAATATCCTCATACATAGTTAATGTAAGGTTTTGATAAATACTAAAGCACAAACTTAAAACGACAGAGTGAAACTGAGCTTTTGGCTTCTCCGCCCTTGCATCAGCATTTTATTACAGACCTTGTAAATGTTTAACAGCCTTTTAAAAACTCTATATGCAGTGCCGAAAGCTTGACAATGCTCATATTTAAATGTAATGCTATCCACTTTGGAATGATGACAAAATTAAACAGTTTCCAAAATAACTAAATTGCAATTTACACACATTTGCTACTTTAATTGTCTGACTGGGCAGTTAGTATAAGTTCCAAACATAAATATATTTATTTTGTCATCAATATTTCAGCATACAACAAATATGTTAATGGTACCCAGCTGCTCTATTGACTTTAGGCCGTAGATGTTTGACACAAAAATGGAAAGCACAGTCGTTTAATATGGATTATGATAAAACAACATGAGGTAAACTGGACGTGTCAGACTTTTTAAATTAAACATAGAAAATCACTATTAACTGTCTACTGTACAGTATAATATCATATTGTTAGGAGCTGTGCCATGATTGTTTTTAGGCTGAAGACATTTTTTTTTTCTTTATAAAAATTTGCTAGTGTAAAACTCAACACTGTGAAGGGGTTTAACCTTCTGTCACCAACACCTTTTTATTAAAAAAATTCATTTTTGGCAAAATGTCAAATTTAGGCCTGAAAATGTGTTCAAACTCCAAAAATTGGATATTTCATGAAAGCAGAGACCCTGAAGAATAAAATTGCGGTAGTTGTAAGTTTTTATATCACGTAGTATACTGTTATCACTATTATCACTTTACTTTAATAATGTGTAAATAAACTACTGTTTATTGAATATCTATATGTTCAGTAAAAAAAAAAATGCATTTAAAAAATACAATATATTACCCATTATTTTCAAAAATAAAGTATTGTGTGACTTTGTATTGGGAAAATAATGAAATTGGGGTTGTCATGCCACTGGGGTCTCCAGAAGGTAAGACAAATCAGCAGGTGACTTAACCACTTAAGGACCAGCTCACAAGGATATACGTCAGCAGAATAGCACCGACAGGCAAATCAACGTATATTTACGTCACTTTGAATTTGCCGCTTTGCACACCTGCCGCAAGCTCCTTGACCGTGCCCGTGGGACCCGTGGACTCAATGTCTGCCGGTGTCCCATGCATGGGTCACAGAGCTGAAGAATGGGGAGAGGCCAGTGTAAACACATCAACTCCCCGTTCTGCCTAGTTACATGTCACTGACCGTCTGCTAACTCTTATTGAGAGCAGCAATCAGTGACGTGTCACTCATGGCCACACCCTTAACAGTTATAATCACTCCCTAGGACACACTTAATCCCTTCCTATGCAGACCTGTATCAGATGTTTCACTTTACAGTTCTAGTAAAATAACCCCTGTGTTTGAAGATTTCTATAGTTATCTTTCAAAATGCCTAACAGTTAAGGATACAAACAAGAGAAGGTGCTTCTAAGTGCAATATAATACGAGTTATTTGCCAAAGAATGGTTAAACATGTGGAATTGTTGTGAAAAATCTGTCTCATCAAGCTCATAAATCCCAATAGACGAACAACTCCCAGTGGACAAAAGAAGAAAAGCAAAAGGTTAGAATTGTACCCTTGCTGGAATGTATTCAGTTAACTAACATTAAAAAAAAAGTTCATCTATTGTTCTAATTTAAATATTTTACCATTATTCTGAAATAACAAACAGACACATTTTATTTCTTGAAAGCCATTCTGGTTGATTTGTCAACAGAATGTGTATAATAGTAACAGTATTTTACCCTATTTTCCAATTTTAAACTTGTCTAAATCTTTGTTAGTGAGCACTTCTCCTTTTCCGAGATAATCCATCCACCTCACAGGTGTGGCATGTCAAGATGCTAATTAGACAGTATTATTATTGCTAAAGTGTGCTTTAGGCTGGCCACAATAAAAGGTCATTCTTAAATATGCAGTTTTATCACACGGCACAATGCCACAGATGTCACAAGTTCGGAGCATGCAATTGTCATGCTGACTGCAGGAATGTCCACCAGAGCTGTTGCCCTTGAATTAAATGTTTATTTCTCTACCATAAGCCGTCTCCAAAGGCGTTTCAGAGTATTTGGCAGTACATCCAACCAGCCTCACAACCGCAGACCATGTGTACAGGGGCGGACTGACAACTCATGGGGCCCCAGGCAATAGAAGAATATGGGGCCCCCCGGTCTTACAGATGGCCACCACACCAGGCAGTGCAGAGGCAGGGCAGCTATAATCTCAGGTTTTTCACATCAAAAACATGTGGGTTACAGACATAGGGACAGATGTAAAAGAAAACACAGATTTTTACATACTCTCTCTGGTTTTATTGTGCCTGGCAACCCTGATGGGGCCCCCTAGTGGCATGGGGCCCTCGGGCAGTGCCCGAAAACCCCAATGGTCAGTCCGCCCCTGCATGTGTAACCACACCAGCCCAGGACTTCCACATCCAGCTTCTTCACCTCCAAGATCATCTGAGACCAGCCACTCAGACAGCTGCTGCAACAATCAGTTTGCATAACCAAAGAATTTCTGCACAAACTGTAAGAAACTGTCTCAGGGAAGCTCATCTGCATGCTCGTCTATCTCATTGGGGTCTCGACCTGACTGCAGTTAGTTATCATAACCAACTTGAGTGGGCAAATGCTCACATTCGCTTTGGAGAGGTTTTCTCTTCATGGATGAATCTCAGTTTTCACTGTACAGGACAGATGGCAGACAGCATGTATGGGGTTGTCTGAGTGAACGGTTTGCTGATGTCAATGTTGTGGATCAAGTGGCCCAGGGTTGCGGTGGGGTTATGGTATGGGCAGGCATATGCTATTGACAATGAACACAGGGCCATTTTATTGATGGCATTTTATACTCCCCGAAACCCCCCCCCCCAATACAGTAAAACATAAAAGTGACCTTTTATTGTTACCGACCTAAGGCACACCTGTGCAATAATCATGCTGTCTTAGCATCTTGATATGCCACACCTGTGAGGTTGATGGACTATCTCGGCAAAGGAAACTGCTCAATAACACAGATTTAGACAGATTTGTGAACAATATTTAAGAGAAATAGGCCTTTTGTGTACATAGAAAAAGTCTTAGATTTTTGAGTTCAGCTCATGATAAATAGGGGCAAACACAAAAGTGTTACGTTTATAATTTTGCTCAGTGTATATTGAATAAGTATATAGAGCCACATCTCTGCACAGATTTCTGCCAGAGAGTCAGTGATTTAAACAATTAGGGCCTTTTTACACCAGACGCAGTTGCGTTCAGTTCCGTGCGCATTTCTTCTGCACTAAAAATGCATGTGCATTGTTTTCCATGTATTCCAATGGCTCTAGTTCACACCATGCAGTCAGTTTTCGGGCAGAAACTGACTGTATTGGTGCAGAAAAAATGGAACTGCATGGAACTGGATCTTAGTGCTAAAGCCACTGCTGGTTACTCAACAACGTACCCCACGGTTTTGAATTGCATACTACTTTAGATAACACATATCTTTATTAAAACACATATGCACATTTTGGAAAGAAACTACTATTATATTTAAATACAATATGTGTGCCTTTTCCTTATTTGCTTCACAATGTAAGCCCAGATGCTTTGTTTTATTTAAAACACATGAAAACAAAGATGAGATGAATGACAAGTGCCAGCAGATATTATTAAAAAAAAAAGAAAACAGTGAGACACTTTCCCATTTTCTTCTTCATCCATTTTCCTTGTTACCGAAATTTTGATTGATATATATGACACATCCAGTGCATTATTTATTTATCTCCAGCCTGTTTCCAAGACAGGTATGGTTATTGCATTATTCTGTGAATTAAAGATAAGCAGTGATATAATACAACGCTGTAATTCTATCAAGAGTTTCCGATGAAATTTCCACAAACCATTACAGTGTAATCACTATGTCATTTCATGATAGAAAGATTAATCTAAGAGCTATAAATAACTTCTCATTTGATGTTACGCTTTGATTTTGGGTTGCAGTATAGCATATTCTCCTTGTTGTTAAGGTTTTCATTGTGTTATTGTAATAACTATTTTGGCACTGCATGGACATTTTTGTGATTTTATTTCATCTAATGCCCCAAACACACATTCGGTTTTCCTGTTCCTGATGAGAGCTTTTGGTCGGAAATCCCGACCGTATGTATGGTCCATCAGATTTTTTCCAACGGAAAAACTGCTTGAAAAAGATAGAGAGCAGGATGATTGGAATTTCTGATCAGAATTTACGATTGCATATACAAATCCCAACGCTCAAAATTCCTATGCATGCTTGAAAACAATTTGATGCATGCTCAGAAGCATTGAACTTCATTTTCTTGGCTCGTCATAGTCTTTTATGTCACCGCATTGTTGGCAGTCAAAATTTCACCGAACTTTTGTGTGGCTGTGTGTATGCAAGGCAGGCTTGAGAGGAATTCTGTCGGAAAAAACATCCAACATTTTTCCGACGGGAAAACCAAATGGATGTACGGGACATAAGGCTGCGTGTACACTAGTCTGCCCTGACCGAGGCTGTGGGAAAATGCAAAGCGCAGCAAGAATTCAAAACACATTTTTACAGCGAGTTTACCAAGTTTTTGCATTTTCTTGCGTTCAGCGGTCAACATGTTCTTATCTAGTGATTCTTGCAGCTCCTAAACTCTGCTAAAAGCCTATGTGTGTAAATGGACACAAAGACTTTAGTGCACACGAGCATCGGTTAAAAATCCAGGCATGCTCAGAATCAAGTTGACGCATGCTTGGTAGCATTCAACTTCATTTTTTTCATCACGTCTTTGTGTTTTACGTCACCGCGTTCTGACACGATCGGTTCATGAACCGATGGTGTGTAGGCACATCAGTCCATCAGTCAGCTTCATCGGTGAACCGATGTAAATGGTCCATTGGACCGTTCTCATCGGATGGACTGATAATGTGTACAGGGCTTAATAGTACTAGATACCATTTGGACCATGGAAGAGGTAGAAAAATGAGAGATGATGATGATGATGATGCAATAACTGCTCTCCACAGGAAGCAAGTCATCAACTTTTAAACCAGTGCAGGCAGGGAAGAAGATTTGGACCAGAATACAGAAATAATCTGGTGATCATTAATAGAAAAAAGGAAGATGATTACCCCGCGCTGCCAATTTTGGTTAAATGTTAGCTGCTAACACGGCTCATATGAGAGAAGCAAAAAGAATTAAATGTGTAGGAAATGTGTAGCGCTTTAAAGTGACTGTCTGTTAATGACAGTCAGAAGCACAAAAAAAGAATAAACAAATTTTGTGTAAAGTAAAACAAATAAAGGACCCTGGAAAATCCAGGGACAAGCACTGTATAACTCGTGTGTGATGAACAGTGTGAAAATAATCTATTAGTGAGATGACACCCGTTGTTGGATACAATTAATCACATATAAAAACATATATACATTGAAAAACAACAGTGATTGTTCATTTCTTTAGAAAGACATGTGTAAATTATTAGCCACTGACTGACAAGTGCAATAATGTCCCGTGAAAGGAAAATAAAACAAATCCTGATGTAAATAAGTAATAGTCAATCTGATGATTGGTGAATAACAAATAATGACTTCTCCACTGTGTTGTTCCCACCACCGAAAGCAATGCAGGCTTACCAGAACCAGTTGACTTCAGATGGCTTACGCCACTGAAAGTCAAATTAGGCTTGTAGTGGCTGATATCACAATGGGCTCCTTGGCAAGGCAATACTTTGAATGGTCAGCAGAACCTCCGTGGGATGGATGGATGAAGCCCAGCTGGGAGTGCGATCCCCAAGTGGATATTCTCATAGAAAATGGTTTGCATAAGAGATAAGAGAAAGAAGTGGCCACATAGCGTAATCCCGTTTAAGTAGAAAAATAAAATATTTATTTACAGCTATCAAACTTACATTTTAGCTGAATAAAAAATGCTTGTATACAAGTAGGGCGGCAGTGGAGGATTATTATGAATAATAAAGCAAACAGCAAGTGTTTAGGTAACCATTCCTAAGGCATAGCGCCTTCTCTGCAACCAGTAATGGCAAACTACAGGTTCGATTTATATCACCTGTGTATCTCTAGCCTTAGATCAACATTGAGAGTGACATAGAAGAGACAAGAATACATGGGTGGAAGGCTATACAGTTATTCCATTAGTACCTGAATTACTGATTAACAAGTAGTGTTTTATCAAAAATAAATAAAAATGAAATGACTTAATCTTTACTAAATAAGACTAGGCTCCCCTAGGTGTCAGTGTGGCATAGTGCAGTACAGTAGCATCCTCTTGGTAATAGAGAGTAGTTCAACTCTAGTGGGAAAAGGTGGAGATTGCAAACATCCCTAAGTAGCTTCCTCTTGTGAAAATTGGGATACGTGACCTTTCCAAGACCTCACTATGACATCAATGACAATACAGTGTTTGTTTGTTTTTTGATAAGGGGAGTAGGGCAGTCACATATGTGGATCCTACATTTTAGTGCAAGGTCTGTTTGAATATGATATAAACCAAGTATACCCGCTGTACCTACATGCTGTTAAGATTATCACAGAAATATATAAACTGCTCATTATTTGACTCTTGCCCCTAAATCCCTGTTTAACAATTGCATTCCTCTATGATATATTATCGAGAAAAAAACTCAATATTAAAATGCAAATGGTTTTCACGTTTGGTAAGACAGTGAACAATTGAAGACTATAACTAGAATGTAATGATAAATATTTTTTAATCCAAATAACTCAGCCATTCCAGGATTAAGGGCTTGTTTACACTCAATGCCTTTTTGTATATTTTGCCACATTTTTATTAGGGCTTGTGTTTGGGTGCATTGTAACATTTTTGGAAGCACAATCCAGGACACTTACATTTATTTGCATTTTCCTATTCAAAATCAGCGGAAATTAGGTAATTTGAAGAGAACCTGCCGCCCTGCCCATTAAGGACAAAACAACAAGGTCTCTTTAACAGTTTTCCTGCCAAATCAATTTATTTTTTATTTTTCACTCCCATTGAAAAATGCACATTTTAGATCTGAAAAAAATATATGTTTTTAAGAGGAAAGGAAAACGTAAATAAAATATGTTAGTTGAAAATGTTTTACATTGATTTTTGAACTGAAGCTGAACGTGTCTTTACCACTGCAGTTCATTCAGCAAATGTAAATAAATGCAAGAAATACAAAATCTAAAAGCATAACTTTTTAAATAGGTGAGATGCAGCAACCAGCTTTATTACACCATGAAAATCTTAAAGCCCCTCAGGATAATCATCTAGTGCAGAGTTGCACAACCCATAAATCAAAAGTAATACTAACTAAGAAGGATCTTTTTGCGGTTTTGTTATAAAGACACATTCAGTGCATTCATTTCTGATGGGGATTAAAAAGAAACTGGTGTGATATAAAATTGACAAATATTCTAGACATTTTTATGACAAAGCATAGGCCTAAGAAATCTCTTGCATTTTATGATAATAAAATATATCACAACAGTTTTAAAATGGATTAACATTTTTTCCACTACAGCCATTCAAGATTCCAAAAGAAAATGTTCAAACATAATCTAACAAAGAAATCACTTAATGGCATGCTTTTACCATCAGTTTGAGGCTTTCACAATTATTGCAAGTGCATTAGACTTGTTTTAGCTGCTTTTGCATTCCCATAAACTTGTATAGAGAGAAAGAAACAGTTCTGATGCAAACCAAAGCCAATCAACCTTGGCCCCTATTGCCAGTTGGTGTATGCTATGGGTTGTCAGGACCTACCCAGACTGAAGCTGTAACTATATGTGATGGGCATCATACCAAAATAATTATAGGCTTACAAATCTTTGTCTTACAGACAATACCACCACATTTATATGGCATTCCGTGTCCAATAGAAACTAACAGTGCATTATACTAATTGGCTGCAAAGCAATCTGGTAGTAGTACATGATTTGTATGTGTTAATTTAATATGCTTGAAGTCATAGTAAAATGATTTGTCAGATACTATTATTTGCACGATATCTATTGTTATATTCCACAGCATTTAAAGTCTACAGGAGTTGAGTTGTGGCTACTAGCTTCATGTTAGTGAATTGTTTTATTGCTGCATGCTGACAAACATATTATATGCATTGTGCTATATTATGATAATTCAGGAGCAAGACATAAAAAGTAAATACAGTGCAGCTTTTGCCTCATAAAGAAACCTCAACTGATTTACTTTACATAATTTTTTTTGTTCACTTGTTTTTATTTTTCCTAGCTTCACCGGCAGATAGATTCAGTATAGCATTGTTTTATTAAGGCAACTGAAATTTCATTACTGAAGACATGTGCTCAATTGTCCAATTCAATTTCAACACATGCCCACACTCAAAGTGTTGGCCACAGAGAGAGTGCTGTTTGTGCCATACATCCCAATAAGTTTATTTGTTTAAAATGTGTGTGTGTGTGTGCCTGAATAGAACAATTGTGTAAAAATAGTCATTTATCCCTGTTATATCAGCACCACGATGCACAGTTTTTTACAGGATACACAAAAGTATTCATATTAATCATCGCACCTGAAAGAACTTACAGTTCAATGTCCCTATCTCCTTCTAGCAAGCACACCCATGCTAATGTTAGATTCATCAAAGAACAGCCTACTTACGGGCTTATGTTGATGGTTCTCTTCAAGCCCTACATTTGCTATGAAAAGTATGTGGAAAAAAAGATATGACCTGACAAACACCATAGGACAAAACCTCCATCCCTATTCTGTATTTAAAACAGAAAAGGAAATTAGTGGGACTTTGAATGAGGAGCGTCACTGTTATAGATATTGCATAGATCATTTGTATATAAATGTTTTATTAACCAAATGCAAATACAAATACATTGATAAATTCAATAATGAAATACATATTGTGATCATAACACTGGTACATTATATGCAACAGAGCTCCTATAAAAACAAGGGAAGATACACACATACACATTGATAATTACTTAGTACTCGATAAACTCTGAATAAGATAGAGGTACTGTATATATGGGCCAATAATTTAGGTAATGATCCAGACTTGACTTAGCACCCCAAAAAAAACTCATTGGCATTATGCCATTCATCAGCAGAAATAAACTGTAAATTTAAATGGGTATATAATATTAGTTAATATGTTTTACCCCTAAAATGCAACCATCCGCCTGTGCTCCCCTCCATGATAATGCAACCATCAATCCCTCCCCTCATGGCAGGGTACTAGGTGTAATCCTAGACTCTGACCTGTCTTTTCAGCCCTGAATCCAATCGTTTTTAAAAGCTTCTAGACTTCACCTCCATAACATCTCTAAAATATGCCCCCTTTAAACAAAAGACACTGAGAAGGTCATTAACTCCCTTGTTATCTCTAGCCTTGACTATTGCAACTCCCTTCTCATTGGCCTACCTCTCCATAGGTTTTCCCCTCTTCAGTCTATCATGAATGCTGCTGCTAGACTTATCCACCTTATCAACCGCAGTGTCTGCCACCCCATATTCGCCAGTCCCTACACTGGTTCCCGATCACCCAGCAAATTAAATTCAAAATACTAGCCACAACATACAAAGACATTCACAACTCTGCTTTGAGCTACATCACCAATCTTGCCTCAAAATATCGCCCAAACCGTCCTCTTTGCTCCTCTCAAGGCCACCTACTCAAGCTTCCTTGTCTCCTCCTCCCATGCTTTTCTCCAAGATTTCTCGAGAGCCTCCCTCATCCTCTGGAACTCTCTACCTCAACCTCTCTTGTTTTCTCCTAGTCTATCTGCCTTTAGGCAATTCCTAAAAACTCATGTCTTCAGGGAAGCTTATCACGCCTCCAGCTAATCTTTTACCACTTCCATTAGCTCATCCCCCACAGTTACCACCTTTTGTACCACCTGCTCCAACCTATTAGATAGTAAGCTCTTCTGAGCAGGGCCCCTTTAATCCTTTTCTATTGTATTGTAACTGTATTGTCTCCTTTTTATATTGTAAAGCGCTGTGTAAACTATTGGCACTATATAAATCATGTATTATAATAAAAGTAATAATTTAAACACAAAAAAAAAACCCCTGGCTCCGGGAGCGATCCGGGATCTGGGGGCGGATGTCGGCGAATACCCGCCCCCCCGCGATCGCTCCCAGCCAATGGGAGCGCGCTCCCAACCTGTCACTTCCTCCTCCTGTGTTTACACAGGAAGGAGGAAATGATGTATTCTCTCATCGCAGCGCTGTTTCCCAGCGCTGCTGATGAGAGAAGACATCACAAGTAAGTGTGCACCAACACAACACTGACACACACTCACATAGGCATATTAACCCCTTGTGATCGCCCCCCCCACCCCCCTGTCACAGTGTCACTGAATGCAGTGATCTAATCACTGCATTTAGTGTCAGTGTGACAGGCAGTGTAAAAAACAGTTAGTGTTAGGTTCAGGATAGCCCCCCACCCCCCCTAATAAAGTTTTAACCCCCTGATCACCGCCCTAGTTAACCCTTTCACTCCCTATTGCCAGCGTCACTAAGCGATCATTTTTCTGATCGCTGTATTAGTGTCGCTGTTCCCGCTAGGTAGCTATTTTTTTTTATTGCGATTTTTTTTTTACTAAAGACATGTGGCTAAATACATTTTGGCCTAAATGTTTGACTAAAATTTAGTTTATTTGATTTTTTTTTTAACAAAAAGTAAAAAATAGTGTTTTTTTTTCAAAAATGTCGCTCTATTTTTGTATATAGCGCAAAAAATAAAAATCGCAGAGGTGATCAAATACCACCAAAAGAAAGCTCTATTTGTGGGAAGAAAAGGACGCAAATTTTGTTTGGGAGCCACGTCGCACGACCGCGCAATTGTCTGTTAAAGCGACGCAGTGCCGAATCGCAAAAACACCTTGGGTCATTTACCAGCGTATTGGTCCGGGTCTTAAGTGGTTAAAGAAGCTGTAATGTTGTTATTATTTTTATTAGTATAATAATTTTATTACATAAGTGTAAAGTCTGATTTTTTTTCCTCATCATCAGTAACTATTACAACCCTTACAAGACCTCTTATGGATAAATACTCCAAATCTCTAATCTATAAAGTCAAGGGTTTAAAACATCTTAACACCAGGGAGCCTAGTAACAATAATATTAAAGGTATTGCACATAGTATCCATAATGCAATATGCAAACTAGTGTAATACTTCCCCCTTAGAAGTTGCTGGATTTGTTTGGGTCCTCTTGACCTGCCAAATGATGACCCGACCTGTACCTGGACCGCAGAAACACTGGGCTTTGATAAACAGGCAAAAGCCCTAAAAGGGAGGTTGGGTAAAGAGATATAACAAACAAGTTGGTTTGCATAGATTTAAAGCAGCTTTGCAGATACAATATAGCATGTGACCCAATAACCAAGGTAATAATGAATGTTATTTTGACCCCACTAACAATCAGAACATGGAATCAATGATTTGACTTTAAATTTTAGGTCTTAGAAAATTCTAAAAACAATGGGCCAGATTCAGATACACTTAATATTGCGCTGCGTAATCGAAATACTCTACGCTGCCGTATTTTACCAGGCTCTACACCGAATCCTGGTAGATTTTTGCCCGTACGCTACGGCAGCTTAGTCTATTTCTCGCCGCGTAATCGAAATACGCGATTGGGGGGCGTGAAGCATTTAAATTAAGCGCATCCCCGCGGCGATCGAACTGCGCATGCTCCGTTTAGAAATTTCCCGCCGTGCATTGCGCGAAATCACATTGTTACGTCATTCGTTGTTTGAGTAGCGTCGTTTACGAACATTCCTATTCCCGGACGACTTACGTAAAAAATAATAAAAGACGTCGGAAAACGTAGAAATTCGACGCGGGAACGGCGGCCTTACTTAACATGGGCTGTCTAATATTAGACCAGCAAAAAGCTGGTATAGTTTTACGCAGCGAAAAGATGACTAAAGGTGCCGTAAGAGATTGCGATTGAAGATCGCAATTTCTGGGATCACCGGCAAAAGCTCATTAGCATACCCCGACGCGGAAAACAACGGGAAGTCCACCCTGTGGCCGTAATTTTATTGCAGTGTAGTTCCGAAGGCGTACGAACACGTAATCCAGTCGAATTGAAGCCCGCAGCCGTGTCTATTCATGGCTTGAGGTTTCCGACTAGCTAGAAAACGCGCGTAATTTGAAATTACTCCAGTCTAACACCAGTTAGACAGGCGTAAGGGCTCTGTGAATCTGGCCCATTAGGTTTATAGACAATCACAAAAAAGGATATATCTTTTCCTCTTTCTGCCTAATTATATAAATTATCTATCTATCTATCTATCTATCTATCTATCTATCTATCTATCTATCTATCTATCTATCTATCTATCTATCTATCTATCTATCTATCTAGAGACTAGCTCTGTTTACAAGAAAATACTCTATTTATCTATGTTTACACACCATACCCTTAAAAAATAGTTCATTTGCACAGCAATACAGTGCTCCCAGAATTTCTGCCACTTCTAGATTGTTTCCTGGAAGTCTTCTTTTCATAGCATGTCAAGCACCTTCTGCGATTCATGGTGGATCTCTGCGATGGTGTCAAAATCACAACCTTTTAGCTGGATCTTCATCTTCAGGAGGAGGGGGAAGTCTGCATGAGCTAAATCTGACAAGTAGGGTAGCTGCGGAAGTGAGATTATGTTGTTTCTTGTGAGAAACTCACAATTCTTCTAACCTAGCAGACACGGTAACGCACATGTACTAAAAGAAGAAAAAATGGGGTTTGTCACTTTGTATGAGGCACATGTAGCACTACCCCCGGAGGAGCTGCTGGTTTGTTTTGGGTCTACGCTCTGTGATCAACCCCTTGAAGTGGCTCAAAACCCTCCCTTGACACACCTGGTAATATGGGAGTTGTGGACCCCAGTAACCCAATCAGCAGTCACAGTCCTGTTAGGGCTCTTTCACACGTCCGTTCAGTTTTTTAGTTCATTTTTTTCCCCCTTCAGTTGATCCGTTTTTCGTCCGTTTTTGGTCCGTTTTCCGTCCGTTTACATCCGTTTTCCGTCCGTTTTTCATCCGTTTTTTTCATCCGTTTTTTCATCCGTTTTTTTTTTTTTTTAGAACTTTTTTTTTTTTTTTTACATATTTCGATGAAAAACTGACGTTAAAAATAGGGTTTTCTTCCGTCCAAAAAAACGGAGCTTACCGCAGACGGATGTTAACGGACGTTAGCGGATGCTCATCCGCTAACGGACGCTAACCCATAGGGAAGCATTGAGGTCCGTTAACGGACGTCCAAAAAACGGACGACCGGAACGGACATGTGAAAGGACCCTTAGCCGGCAGCCTCAGGTTATTAAAATTTCAAAGATAACATAAAAATAATATTCAACATGTCATGTTTTAATTGAAAAATGTACAGTATGTTAAAATAATTATTAATAGGGTCTAAATAAAATACACATTTAATTTACATTAATTAAAAGCTGATGAAGTGTGTACATCCCACTTTCTCACTGTTCTAAACCAGTCAGCTACAGAATATCCCAGAGTATTCTTGTATGTACCAGATGAAAAATATGAAGGGTATTACAAACTTCTCATCAGAGTTGCGTAAAAATCAACAGCACCTCTCTGAGTTAAAAGTGGCAGCTGATGCCAGTTATAGGGTTAAGACATTTGCTAAGGCTCATAAGCACAATTGCATTCTTCAGTATAGTTTGAGAAAACCACATCTTAAAGATGATACTACAGATGAGACTATGTTATGACTATTACTTTACAAATGTAATTAACAATGAAGTTGAAAACTGTGTTTTCATTGAACTTTATTGCAGTTGTTTTTTAGAAGCTTTTAATTAGCTTCATAATGGTCTTTATTGAGTAAGCTGAGAGCCTCTTACACTGCTGAGAGGCAAAATTTCAATTAAATGTGAGATCCTAAAAGAAATCAAATGTGAGAAAAGTATAAATGCAAAATGGTTTGCTTGCTTTGCTCTTTTGTTTTTATTGTGTGTTCAAAGTAGAGTAGTAATTACTAAACGTCTAAGGATGTAAATCAGTGTGACATGGGTGTCTCTGTTAACTCAAGCCCCGTAAAATCAGCTGATAATGTGCTGTTTATAAAAGCAGCAGCAAACAAATGTGCATTATTTCTTATTTCTCCAGCACAAAAATATTTAGGGCCAGATTCACAGAGCCATTACACCGGCGTTACAGGAGATGCGCGGCGTAAGTCTAAATTTGCGCATGCGTTTCAATGCGCCGCATCCCCAAAACGAGATACGCAAGAAATCTACTTTTTTTGGACCGGCGTAATTTCGATAGACCGGCGCATCCGTCCGCACAAAACTGCGCTAGACACACCATTGATTTGCTATTCAAATATGCAAATTAGGGAGTTACGGGGATCCACAAAAGAACGTTGGTGCAGCGCAGGCTACGCGCTGTGCGCAACAGCTGCACGTCCTGTCTAAAATTAGACCATATAAAAGGTGGAATAAAATTAGACAATCCGTCTACATGTCAGCTAAAGCAACACTGTTAGTAAGGAGCTGAGCAGTCACACTTGCTGGACAACAAACTGTATGCCAACAGGCCAGGGGCATCCATGCTCATAGCTATACTACTGACTTTAGATGAGCAAAGAAGGGGGAGGGCACGGAGGAGGGCACGGGAGAGGATTTTTTTTCCAAAAACGTTTTATTTGCTTTTATAAACATTTTTACAAAAAATATACATACATATATACATCAATACATAACATACATACAAATTACAAACACGGTCTCACTATCTTTCAATAGCCCTTTAAAACCTTGATGGATATAATAATCTAATCTGATACAAGCCCCTCACTCTTCACTTGATATATCACACACGCATAGACATCTTTGGCATGAGTGATTCTAAGGTGTCTCGCATCTTCAGATTCACCCCTCATGCCATCCTGGAATTAACCACAACCCTGCAGGAGGACATCACCAGCCCAACACATGACACCACCCATGGCACCCATGACAGCTACATATACAATACTAGCCCCATCCCCACAGATTTCGAACAGAACATGTATGGGGACAGCTGGCTGGTTGGTAAATGACATGGGTGGCAGGCATGACTGTCCCCCCCCATGATGCAGAAATCACAAGGGGCACATGCACTACTAACATCCTCCTGTCTTATCCCTTCAAGGTGACTCTGCATATGCACTGGGACCCTATCTCATGACTCCTATACGGAACCCCCCATGGTACCCTGTTGTATTCCCCAAACTTTGTATGCCAGATCATCGGTGCATGTTGCATGCTGCACAACTTCACAGTGAGAAAGGGCCTGGAGATTGACATACGTGATGACCTGACCCCTGAACCAGACAATCCCCCCCTAACCGAGGCTACCCCGTCTTCTGAGGGAAGAGCAGCCAGGAGCCAGCTCACATTAGGCATCTTTGCATGTTAAACACACACATTAATCATGGCACAATGAGAATGCATGCATGCACACCACTGTGGCCCCTAGCACAGACACATCACATCCTCATCACATTGGATTGGCACAAGCCCACCATGCAGGACTTGTGAGCAGCAACGCCATGCCACGGCTCCAATTATGTCACTGTACATTCATACACCATTCACACGGACCTGGGATCACTTCTCCACCACAAATGAGGGTGACACCCCTTTTTCGGCAGGAATGTCACCCCCACATTCCAAAATCATTCACAAACAGAAGCAAAAAAAAAATTGACCAGCAAAAATAAAAAATGCCCAGAAAAAATATAATAATAAAAAAAAAACAACAACAAAGAAAACACAGAAAAGACAAAAATCACTCTGCAAAACAGTCCCCAAATATCTCAAAGACACGTCACAAACAAACAAACAAACGCTAATAAACAACAAAACAAAAGCACCTTGCTGTATAGGAAGGCATACAAATGGATGTACTTTTGCAAAGGAAGGGCATTTGTCTCTGTCTATTTAAGCTGTCTGCGTAGTTCACTAAGTTGCCCGGGTCCACTTCCAATTTCACTGATTGCACCGTTCCCGAGTTGTGAGGATGCGCACAGAGGTGCTGACCATGGTCTGCTTCATCTGCGCATGCGCGATCAGGCCGGCCCTTCATTTGCATGGGGTCACGGCTCATTTCAATGTAACACGCCCACGTCCTTCCCAATTTGAATTACTCCGCCTTACGCCTCGGAATTTACGTTACACCGGTGCAAATTTCTGCGCAAATACTACGAGGATATGGTGATTGCGCCTCCACATTGCGCCGGTCGAACGTAAAGGAGGTGCGCTACGCCGGTCTAAAAATGCGCCAATGTACGTGAATCTGGCCCTTAAAGCTGAATTCTAGACTGACAAAACAATTGCCATTTTGTTTACTTATCTAGAGAGTTAAAGCTGAATTCCAGTGTGCAGTATTATATAGTTTTAGAATAGACCCTGCTGTGCAGTTTTCTTCCTTTTTTTAGGTTTACCTGAGGTTTTCTACCTTAATACTGCAGAGAAAAAAGGGGTTGCATCATCAGCCTTACTTTTTATTTCCTGTTGATGGGAAATAACAATGGCTGACAGGTGGAGTCAGGTGAAGCCAGCATACTACTGCAGTAGCACCCACTCAACAATGATTGACACTCATCAGACTTCATCCTTACATAAGTTAATACACACAGCTTTACCTATGTGTAAACAGTAGAAGACAGTAAACTGGCTCTATGGAAATCGAGTGCACCACGCACCGCACATCTTATATCCAGGAAGTATAATTATGACTCAGACGGGGTCTTGTGCAAGACTGGGCATCACAAGGCAGAAAACATGCTTGTGTCCCAATTGCATCCCTGTGCAGCTAAGCATGGCCTCACTGTAGTATTTCCCATGTGAACAAAGCCTTAGGCCTTGTTTACACTTGCAGTTGGGGGAAGCAAAGATTAGCAATTGAGCTGCATTTCTGCTGTCCGCTAACCACCCCATAAGCTGAAATATTCAGTGAAAGGGTGTGTTTAAATGCTGTGGCCATGATGCTTTGACTTGACTTGTAGTGATGCCACCTTCTGAATGTGTCAGGGCTGGGCTCAGCCTTTTCTTCTCTGAGCTGGCTGCTCAGCTGTTGGCTAATTGCCAGCTCCTATCTCACCACAGTGACTCACCTGTTGATGATCCGGCTCGTCAGTCCTGCCTACTTAAGCCTTCCAGTTCACTCGCTCTCTGCCTTCGCCTTGGTCAACATCACAGAGACTTTCTCCTGTGTTCCTGTTGAAGACTATGCTCGGCTGACATCCCTTCTGGCTCATGATCCTGCTTGCTGTTCTACTACGTATATCTCTGTCTCTCTGACATTTGGCTTGGCTGATTATCTGATCCGGATCCTGAACTCTGACTTTGTTTTGAGTACGCTTACTCTGTTTATCGTTTTATTATTATTAGTAAACAAGTGTGATTTAACTGTACTTCTGTCTCGGTCTGACTCATGGTTTCTGACAGAATGCTGCACATTCATGTCTGAGGAAGCACTGCAAAGGCCCCGCAACTGCAATAGGGTTAAAAGGAGGCATCAAATCACTTCCCCACTGCCTGTCAGTAGCCTCTGGATCACAATCCGAATGGTGATCAGGTTTCAGCGGCTAGGGAGATTTAGATGCATTTCTAAATCCACCCTTACTAGTTTTTTTTATTTTTACTATTTTTGAAAATATATTTGCAGATTTTTTTTGGGGGGTATGGGGTGGGCTTTTTTTTAGAGACATCAGGACCCCTATTGTTTCTGTTGTGGGGCAAACAAAGGGACTTTTCCTGCAACCTGGGCTGCACTGGAATAAATGAGACCAACGTCTGTATAGAGAGTCCTATTTGAAACTGCCACAGTGATGAGTGAACAGAGTGATCACTACCGATTCTCCATCTTGACAGTCCACTAGCCGATCTTCCATGCAGCAGCTGCAGCCAGAGGGAGGGGGTGGAGAGAAAACTGGCTAGCAGAGCCACATCGGGGAGCGACAGGGATCATGAGTTATGGGGTGCTAAAGGGAGGTCCCAGCGGGGGTGTTACTATGCAATTGTCAGTGGGAGTAGCAGAGGGGGAAGCCGACAATTGCATTAGATCCACGAAGATCTCTGCTGGCAGGGGGATCTGAGGGCGCTAATGCTTGAGGATAAGAAATGTTCTGGTGAGGGGTCGTGAGTTAGAGGCAGGCTAAAAGGGGTCTCAGCAGGGGTTTTACTATGCAATTTCTGGCGGGAGTGGCAATGGGGGAAAGCTGGTAATTGCAGTGGATCCACGGAGATCCGTACTGACAGGGAGGGGGGCGCTGATGCCAGAGGATGAGAAATGGTGCTGGTGGGGGCTCGGTGTGTAAGGGGGCACACTGAAGGGGTCCCAGTGGTGGGTTTTAATATGCAATTGCCAGTGGGCGTGGCAGTGGGGGGAAGCCAATGGGTGAGAGGTAGAGTGAGGGCAGTGTTGTGGGGGACGGTCATTTTAAGTGAATAGCTCTGATCTAATTAGAGCTATAGTTTTTTTAAGCAAAGTCTGCTGAACATTTCTGATATAAATTCATGGTCACTGAAGCTAGCATTTCAGTCCATGCAGAAAATACTAACGTTGGATATTGATTGAATATACAGTAGGTGGTGAAATCCTGGGAAGAAAAGCAGACAAAGTCATTACTAAATGGTACAGCGATACAATGCTTAGAATGCATTTTAATGGTTAAGAGCTTATACCTATTCATTAAAAATACAGGGGCAGATTCACAGAGAATTAGATTATCGTAGCGTTTCCGAAATACACTACGCCGCCGTATTTTACCTGGCTCTACGTGGAATCCAGGTAGATTTTGTCCAGTAAACGACGGCGGGGTAGTGTATTTCTCCCGGCGCAATCCATCTACGCGAGTAGGGGGCGTGAAGCATTTAAAATAGGAGCGTTCCCGCGGCGATCGAACTGCGCATGCTCCGTTCCCAAATTTCCTGCCGTGCATTGCACGAAATCACGTTGTTACGTCGTAGTAGCGTCGTTTACGTACATTCCTATTCCCGAACGAGTTACGTTAAAAAAAAATAAAAAATTAAATTCGACGCGGGAACGACGGCCATACTTAACATGGGTTACGCACTGTTAGACCAGCAAAAAGCTGCTCTAACATTACGTAGCCAAAAAATTACGTAGGCGATTGCGAAGGACACTCGTACCTTCGTGGATCGCCGTAAAAACTAATTTGCATACCCCGACGGTGAAAACGACGCGGACTCCACCCAGCGGCCGCAAAAATATCGCAACGTAGATCCGAAGGCTTGCGAAGACGTAAGCCTCTCGGTAGAAGCCCGAAGCCGCCGTATCATGGTTTGAGGATTCAAACTAGTGATACGGCGCGCGAAATTTGAAATTACTCCTGTCTAACACCAGTTAGACAGACGTAATCGCTCTCTGAATCTGGGCCACAGTATATAGCAAACACATTTGTATGTAAGAAGAGTAGAGATGGCCTGGCGGTTCGACCGGCGGTCCGTTCGCGGCAAACTTTGCTCGTTCGTGGTTCGCCGAACAGGCAGACATCTGCCGATATTCGCGCCCGTCCACAATTTTACATTGAGAAGAACTTTGACCCATGACACATGCATCAGGTGGTACAGGACAGCCAATTGAGACATTTCAGCACATGGACATACCCCTACCTTTTAAATAGACCTGATATGATGGCCATTTTACACTCTGCTTTTTGTCAGTGTAGGGAGAGGTAGTTGTGTGGAGCAGGGACAGGCTGTATTGAAACAAATCGCTAGCTAAAAGGTCCACAAAACTCCTTTTAAGGACTGGTATAGGTGTACTATTGTTTGGTGCGCAGTATATAGGGGTGTAATACACTTATAATATACTTTCTAACATAGAAAGCATATTATAGTGAATTTGTATTGTGCACTGTGCAGCATTGTGACTGGTGTATTTGGGTACTGCAGAATTGTTTTTCTGTTTTGCTGCTTTACCTTTTGCTACACACAGTGACAAACGATACTGGAACTGGTGTGATACATTCTGATTTTTGTCAGTGTAGGGAGAGGTTGCTGTGTAAAGCAGGGACAGACTGTAATGACACAAATGTAATACATTTATAATATACTTTCTAATATGGAAAGCATATTATAGTGGATTTGTATTGTGCAGCATTGTGACTAGTGGTGTATTTGGGTACTGCAGAATTTTCTTTTCTGTTTTGCTGTGTTACCTCTGCTACACACAGAGACAAAAGTTACTGAAAAAATAGTTTTATAACTGGTGCGATAAACCAGTGGCCCCCCAAAACGATAGATTGAAGCAGGGTGTTATATACATTCTTCCACATATACTGCACTTCTCTAAAGACTTTTGTCACAGGGTCATTTAAAAAATGACAGTCAGAGGAAGAGGCAGGCCTTTCCGCAGGGGTGGTAGGGGTAGGGCAGGAGCACCAGGCCGGAGCCAAAGTGGGAAGTGGCACAAAATGCATTCGATTACATCAAAGGACGCACCAGTCTTGGTTGAGTGGCTCACCACCAACACCACCACCACCATATACCCTCCGCTTGAGTCACAGAAATTATTTTCAGATCCATCAGAAGACATTTCTGATATGCAGCCATTCTTGGCATTGGATCAGGAAGAGAAGGTAGGAACAGCCGCCATTCAGCAGTCAGTATGACAGCATGACAGTACCCAGATCAGCCCAAGGACGCTGGTCCCTGCTGTTGCTGCCTACTCCGAGATCTCTAATGTTAGTGGTGGGGAAGGTGACGTTGATGATGACGTGTCTACAGATGTCACGTGGGTGCCCACAAGAGAGGAAGAGGAGGGGAGTTCAGAGGGAGAGATGGGCCAGCAGATAGGGAGGAGAAGCAGGCCAAACTTACATTGCACAGGAGGGACATACCAGACTGCTTATGTATCAGGAGCGAGCCATCAACCATGTACGGTCATATCTGGCACTCCCAGGATGCCGGCCCATGGCTCCGCAGTGTGTGCTTTTTTTAACGTGTCTGCTGCAGACAAGAGTGTTGCCATCTGCAGCCTTTGCAGTCAACGCATAAGTCGTGGTAAGCCCAACACTCACCTAGGGATGACTGCCTTAAGAAAGCACCTGGCCTCCCATCACTTAGCCCAGTGGGAGCAACGCCATCAGAACCCACAAAGCAACTCTCCAGGCTCTCACTGTCCAGCCTCTTCTCCTTCTCCTCTCTACTCACAATTCTCCTCCACTCCACCTTCCATCATGCGTCCTCAAGTTTTTCTGCAAAAAGGCAGGCTTCCGTGGCCCAAATGTAAGATCGTAAAAAAACAATGAACTCGGAGGCCCTTCGAAAATTTGTGGCCATTGGAACACCACAATGGAAGGTCCCAGGAAGGAAATATTTCTCACAGAAAGGCATCCCAGAGTTATATGGACATGTTCAGTGGCAAGTGAATATATCTCTAGCAGATACATCTCACCACAGACACGTGGTCTAGCAAACACTGGCAGGGAAGGTATATAACATTCACTGCCCACTGGGTGAACCTTCTGACGGCCGTCAAGCATGTAACCCGTGGCACCCATGTAGATTTAGTTTTACCGCCACAGATTATTTGTAGGCCTGCCTTTCTTCTCCTCCTCCTCCTACTCCATCCTGACTCTCCTCTTTGGCTGACTCCTCCTTTTCCGATGCTACTGTCTCTTCCACTGCATTGCCCAAGATCCCCAGAACCTATTTGACATGCCAGGTGAGATGTTGCCATGCTGTGCTGCATCTGTTATGCCTGGAAGTGAAGAGCCACACTAGTCCTGCACTCCTTTCAGCTTTGCGTTCACAGGCAGATCAGTGGCTAACACCGCTCAATTTGACAGTTGGTAAAGTGGTGTGCGACAATGGTGCCAATCTGCTGAGCGCGCTGAAACAGGGCAAAATTACACATGTGCCATGCATGGCACACGTCCTGAAATTGGTCGTGCAGCAATTCGCTGCCAAATACCCTGGGGTCCAGGACGTCTTGCAACAGGCCAGGAAAATATCGGGCCATTTGCTGACATTCAGCGGCGACACAACCTGCCCGTCAGATGTCTTATTTGTGACTGCAGACGTAATGGAACTCAACCTTGTATATGCTTGATAGGCTGCTCCAGCAGAAACATGCAGTTAACAACTACCTGTATGAACTATGCGGCAGGACAGGTTCTGGGAGCTTGTTTTGTTTTTCACCATGCCAGTGGCTGTTCATGCGCAACTCGTGATGAGATCACCAAACTGGTCAGTCACAGCCAGGGTGCCATCAGTGACATTGTACCTTACGCCTTCTTTCTGGAGCGTGCATTGCATCGTGTCATTGATTAAGCCATCGTGGAGCAGGAGCAGGAAGATGAAGAAGTCGCAATGCTGGATGAATTCCCAGGGGGGGGCTACTCCATGCTTTAAACCTGGGATCCCTGGTGTTGTCTGTGGATGGGGGAGGAGAACGAGGATGACATTATCCTGGATAATGAGCAGGAGCCATGCCACTACACCGCTTCCAGTATAGTGCAAATGGGGGCCTTCATGCTCCAGTGTTTTAAGAGGGACCCCCGTATAAAAAGCATAAAGGGCAAGGACCAGTACTGGGTGGCAACATACTTAGACCCCAGTTACAAACAAAACCACCATCACAGAGGGCTATCAGAATGCAGCACTTCCAGGCCTTGCTTCAAGAAATGCTGCATTCTGCTTTTGCGTGCGCTGGCAGAGGAATTTCCACTCACAGAGAAACAGTTGTGGGTGCCAATCCAACAGCGCCTGCAAGAAGAGGGCGGTTTGAAGATGTGTTGGTCACTAATGATATGAGATCATTCTTTCAGCCGACCCATCGACAGCTGTCATCCGGATCCAGCATCAGGGAACGCCTAGACCGACAGGTGTCCGACTACATCGGGTTAGCGGCCGATGTGGACGCACTGAGAAGTGATGAACCCCTGGACTACTGGGTAGGCAGGCTTGATCTCTGGCCAGAGCTTGCACAATTTACAATGGAACTGTTGGCTTGCCCCTCGTCCAGTGTCCTGTCCCAAAGGACGTTCAGCGCAGCAGTAGGGGGGTCGTGACCAATAAGCGCACTCACCTAGCTCATGACAGTGTTGTAGTAAACGTGAGAGTGCGCTAATAATCAATTGTATACCACTTAAGTATTCTCATACTAGTATCTTACAAAAAATGAGTGAAAAATATAAATAAAATGATGGACTATAGCAGTACAATCGCGATAAACAAGCCTCATACTGAGCTTACCGAACCCTGCTGCCATCCTGAATCATCGGTGAGATATCGGAGTAGAGGAGCTTTGACACGCTTTTTTCCCAGTGCCAGGCAGGCACCAGCTGGGGTAGGAGGCCATTTGGCTGTTTAAGTGCTATTTTATTTGTTTTTAATAAACGGTATTGCACCATGATCTTTTCCTTTTATTTTTCTAATTACCCATGAGCTACTTATTACCATTGTGATTCAGTGTGATCCAGTATGCCCCAAGTGTACAGGCACTTATCCTGTCCCGCTCATCTGACCTGCTTGTAACAGAGAGGTCATAATATCTGGTAAGAATTTAGTATTTCCCCAGCACTTTGGGTGGAACACGAACTATTCATTGGTGAAGGTTTCCCTCACACCCCAGAACCAGCACACCACAATTCTGTCACAGATTTGTTCACAGACTTTGCCCAATCAAGATTACACTCTGCAACACGAAGATCATCTTCAATTATCTCAATTTTATATTTTGTATTTTCTACATTTTCTATCTTGTCTCTGAGACATCAGTTGGACTCATTATTTGTTTGATTTCTAAACACACCAGAACCAATTTCACTGCACTGAGGTTGACTGCATTGTTTAATATTTTCTTATTTTCTTTGTAAAATATTTGTTGCTATTCATCCTATTAATATAGTAATTGTTGTTTATATTCACTGATGGTATATGGTATCCACATTATCAATTGTGATTGAAGTTTTTTCATTTTGTCCCAGTGGCGCCCTCTATTGTTCTTTATAGCAGTACAATAAAGTCCCAATAAGTGCAATGTATTTTTCCAATCCAACTCCACATCTTGTACTATGTGTAGATAATATTCCTTCACCACACTTCAACTTGCTATGATCACCCAAAAAGTGCTTGAATAGTTAATGCGCTTACCAGAACGCTCTGACTTCTCTAATTAAAATGAAAGTCAGATACAGAATCTGCAGGTTAGTGCCTGCAAGCACATCAATTTGACAGGATATAAGCCAGCCTCACAGTCAGGATAAATTCAGTGAGATATATGTAAAAGAGAAATAGGAATACTCCATCGCATTAATACTGCTTGATTTATTAAAAAGAATATTAAAAGCAACAGCCGATTGGCCTCTTACATTAAAAGGGTGCCTGTCCCGGCATCAAAGCTGTTCGCTCGTAGGTTTAAGCATTCGCTTTCCAGCAGCGTGCGTTCCACCCAGCCAAGCCGACAACCATAGATCCGGAACTTGCGTGTAGTAACCAAGTGACCAGATATGCTACCAACGTACGTTTCGTTCTTCAAACGTCTTCAGCGCACGTGACAGTGTTGACTACCTCACATTTCTAAAAATGAATGAGGCATAGATCTCGGAGGAATTTAACACATGTGACCAGTAGACCATGTTTGATTCAAATTCATCATGACAGCCCACAAATATCCGCCACTGCCCATAACAATCCATGGTCCCTGTCTCGGTAAATACAGCGACATAAAAGGACCTTTATGTCCGTCGAATGCCTAGTTTTTGGGGCCTGCACTTATGTATCCTGTGAATGCCTAATGTACCTCCAGCCACAGAATACAAAGTTGTTTGCTGTCAGGTGAACGCCTGTGGGATAATTTTTGGGGCCTGTAATGGGCGGCACTTACTTCTGTATCCGGTGAACAGTGGCGTATCTAGGGTATGGCAGTCATGGCAAGTGCCATGGGCGCCCTGGGGAGAGAGGGACAAAAAGCCTGAAAAAAAACCCCACCTGTCCTACCGTGGCCGCCTCCCTCACTAATGTAGCTCCCGCGTCACGCCCGCCCTAATGCCGGCACAGCAATTTCTAAGGTTTCTCCTTCTGCCTGGGGAGGGGAGTGACAGGTGCACCCAAGATGGCCGATGACTGGCCAGACCGGATCCACATAGGGTAGTGGCTGCATTTGATGGGCACAGTGGCTGCAATTGATGTTTTTTTTTTTCAGTTTGTTTGAGCCCCCCCCCCATATATTTTCAGCACCAGCCGCTGGTGGTCCCTAGTGTCCCTGTTTGTCCCCGCTGTGTCCCTGGTTATCTGAAAGATGGGTTTCAAATGTTTTGACAAGGGCGCAGTTTCAGTGCTTGCCATAGGCACCATTTTTACTAGATATGCCTATGCCAGTGAATGCCTAATGTACCACCAGCCACAGAATACAAAGTTGTTTGCTGTCAGGTGAATGCCTCTGGGCTTATTTTTGGGTCCTGTACTGGCCGACACTTACTTCTGTATCCGGTGAATTAAGAATTCAGGGGGAATTAGGTTCAGGGGGCAAACAAGGATTTTGCGCAACCAATTCTTGCAGTGTTTGATTTTCCAACTGCAGAGTTTGTACAGTCTGAGCAATTGCGTCTACCCTTTTGAGTAAGGGCGACCACCTGGTTTGCAAGTGCCACTGGATTCATTTTTTAAGGTTCTATTATTCTGTAACGGCACTGGTGAGTGGGAGTGAACCACAACTGCGGATAGATTTCAGTACTGAGCCGCAGGCATCACTCCACACAAACAGGAGTTTGGGGGTTCTCTACATCATCTCTCTCTCACATAAAGGAATGCATTGAGCTCCCTTAGTGGCCTAAATGCACTGCTGTATGTTTAAGTGATATGATGTAGAGAACCCCCAAACTCCTGTTTTCTGATTGTAGAGACACCTGGGGTCCAATACTGATAATAACTTGCATACAGTTGTGCATTGGAACATCCTCCTGAATTGTATCTTTTTAACGCTAGAGTTTGGTCGCATGTTGTAATGCGTCCACCCCTAGTAGCTCAACGCATTCCTTTATGTGAGAGAGAGATTATGTAGAGAACCCCCAAACTCCTGTTTGTGTGGAGTGACGCCTGGGGCTCAGTACTGAAATCTCAAATAAATCCTTGCTATCCGCAGTTGAGGTTTACTCCCACTCACCAGTGCCGTTATACCATGTTGTGGGACTATTTGTGCACAGCTAGTAAGTATTTTGTGGCTGCAAATTTGACCTGCCATTAAAGTCAATGGGGCCTGCCGCGAACTTGCGGTTCGTGAACATTTGAGAAAGTTTGCGGTTAGCGTTTGCGAACCGCCCCGTCAGATGTTCGTCCATCACTAAAGAAGAGGACATTTTTTAAATCCTCATTCTAGGGGCTTTAAGTAGTTTAGCCCATTAAAACAAATTAAGGTTAAGTGACCACTCACTTGATAATTATTTTAAATGCAGTAAAGGTTGTATTTTCAAGTTTTTTCATGTCTTCCACTAGCATAAGCAGAGTTGCTTTTATGAAGACAGGTCACAACTCTGAAAATGTCGCTTGCAAATTTGTGCTCTCACTTACAATTTTTCAATCATCCATCAAGTACCAGCAGACAAAAGTTATAAAGGGAGAAAATGATCAAATATGTACTTGCTTAGCATTTTCTTCATCTTTTTCTGTATGATTTATGATCAAACTATATGATTTAATCTTCAGTACCAACACCTCAACATTTGAGTCTGAACAATTTATGTAGATATGTGAGAGTTAGTGAATGTATTCATGTGCATGATTGGATTCATCTGGCCTTCATTTCAAAGCACTTACGTTTGTATAGTTTAAAAAAGAATTTAGAAAGGGGAACAGAAAGGGTTAACACATATTGCATTTTGTTTTAGTGTTTTTTTTTTTTTGTAAGAAAAAGGAAACAGTTTAAAGCTGGACTCCATGCAGATTAAAAAAAAAAAAAAGAAAAAAAGCACAGAATAACACAGCCATGCTTTTATTGATAATATATTAAATGTGTTATTTTAAATGCAACCGGTACCTAAATTTGGCTTTGTATCAGCCCCACTAATTGGGCCTGATTGGGTGTACTAAATGCAATAGTAATGACAAGTAGATTCACATACACTATAGATCCTGGTGACCATTGTCCTTAGTGTACAAAGTGATGGAAAATCCAAAAAGGCAGAGTTGTCACAGGAACAGGAGGTGCACAGAAAGTCTACTCTGGTATCCCTAACTTTAAGGAGATGACATATGTGTTGTTAATTGTCATAGGTGTCATAAATACCTGTAATAAACAAATAAGTAAATTAAAAATAGCAATGCAGTGTGTGATCAGGCTGTGTAGATCATTGGAGTGAGTGGGCAGAGATACAAATCCTTTGGAAGGCAAAACAGCCAAAGGGTGTATTTCATTGATGTTTTTACTGTAGCTGTTTGCCTGCATGTCATCCCTAAATTAGATAGTGATAAAGTGTAATGTAGTAAAAATAATTTCTATTAATTCGCTTTTCCCAATAAATTGCACAATTACTATAACTTCATGAGTACAGTATAAGCCCCAAAACGTAATAACAATCCATTAAGAGCACAGTTATAGAAATATGGCAGAGAAAAAAAAATAAGTGAAACACCTTATTCTGGACACAGTTGTTCTATTATAAAAAAAAAATATTTACCATTATCATATATTGCACTAGACTTTTGTTATTTATTCTTTATTTAGGGCTTTGTATATTACACATATTATGCCGAACACATGGCACACAAGGCCAGAAGAACACAATTGCACAAAGCTATTAAGTACAGCAAAGCAAGTAAGGCAAGTAAAACAAAGAAAAAAAAAAAACAATAGCACTTGTTGACCTAAGTCACATATCCGTGAAGTGCATACCTTAACCTGACTGAGAAAAGAACACGTAACTGGCCTTGTGGTAGTTATGCAATATCAAGTATCAGTGAAAATAAAATAAAATCCAAACACTAAATAAAACATCTCTGATCCAGTTGTACTGACAGCACATTGTTTCTAAGGTGCGTACACACGATCAGTCAAAACCGATGAAAACGGACTGAAGGACTGCTTCATGTGTGGGCCCCATCAGTCAGTTATCCTTCGGTCAAAAAAAAGATAACTTGCTTTAAAATTTGACCGATGGACGCCTGACCGATGGGTCAAAACTGATCGTTAGTATGCAAAGGTATCGGTTAAAAGGTCGCGCTTGCTCAGAATCAAATCGACGCATGCTTGGAAGCATTGAACTTTGTTTCAGCATGTCGTTGTGTTAAAACATGTAAACGTCACCGCGTTCTGAAACGATTGGTTTTTTAACCGATGGTGTGTAGGCACATCAGACCATCAGTCAGCTTCATCGGTTAACCGATGAAAACGGTCCTTTGGACCCTTCTCATCGGATGGACTGATCGTGTTGCATAGAGTTTAGTCATACTCAATAAAGGGATTGAGTCGGTTTGAAATTGCAGATGAGGTAGGCTAACAGACAGGGCTGTCTTAATGCATGGGCACCCCTGGGCACTGCCCAGGGGCCCCAGGTGCATGGGGGCCTCATGATATTCTTTCATTGCATAAAACTTGCCAGCGGTCCAGGTTTTTTTTTTGGGACAGTCATGGGTTTTACTAAACTGTCCCAGTATGGCTGTGTCCCAGGAAGCATCCCAGAACCTGTACTGTGCCCTCCTGTTCCCAGTACTGTTCCCTCCTGTTCCCAGTTATATGCCCTCTTGATCCCCCTGTAGTGTGCTATCCTGTTACCCCTGTACTGTGCCCTCTTGTTCCCTCTGTACTGTGCCCTCCTGTCCCCCCTGTACTGTGCCCTCCTGATCCCCCTGTACTGTGCCCCCTGTTTCCCCTCTACTGTGGCCTCATGTTCCCCCTGTACTGTTCCCTCCTGTTCCCCCTGTACTGTGCCCTCCTGTTCCCCCTGTACTGTGCCCTCCTAATCCCCCTGTACTGTGCCCTCCTGTTCCCAGTATTGTTCCCTCTAATTGTCCTGTACTGGGCCCTTTGTGTTGATCAGTCTTTGACTGATCAACACAAAAAAGGAAAAAATGTATTTTATATGTTTGTCCAAAATGATTTCTCAATTGATTGACTCCTGGATATGCTTTTTGTGGTTTTATTATAGGATTTCACTTATTTTGAATACATTAGTATTTGCCTAAGCTCCTGAATAAGTGCTGGTGCACATAATATTTAGAGCAAGCTACTTCATGCCATACCAACCTACACCAAGCCTACTATGACAATGTTAACTGCTACATCTTGAACGCTCTTACGACCATACAGGACATACTTTTTGGTGTAACTGATGGTGTGACTTATGTCTATTAGGCAATACCCATATTGCGATTTATTTTAAGAATTGTGTGTTTCTATTTAAAACGTAAAGATGTTAAATTTTTAATTCTGTTGCTACCAAGTCCATTATATATTTTTCCACAGTAGTTTCTCAGTATAATGCCGCGTACACACGATAATTTTTCGGCATGAAAAAAATGTTTAAAAAAAATGTCATTTAAAATGATCGTGTGTGGGGTTCATGTAATTTTTCGTGTTCTGAAAAACAATTTTTTTTTTTCGAACATGCTGCATTTTTTAACGATGTTTTAAATAATGTCGTTTTTCGAGTTGTAAAAAATTATCCTGTGTGGTCTAAAACAACGTTAAAAACCCACGCATGCTCAGAAGCAAGTTATGAGACGGGAGCGATCGTTCTGGTAAAACTACCATTCGTAATGTAGTAAGCACATTTATCAGGCTGTAACAGACAGAAAATCGTGAATCATCTTTTATTAACACGGAATCAACAAAAGCAGCCCCAAGGGTGATGTCATCCGCATGGAACTTCCCCTTTATAGTGCTGTCGTACATGTTGTACGTCACCGCGCTTTGCTAGAGCATTTTTTTAAAACGATAGTGTGTGGGCAAAAAATCCTTCCTGATCACCTGAGAGGTAATTGGATATTCTCTGGATCAACTTTACCTATACGGCTCCAAAGTGTGTCACCAGGCAGGGTAGAGAAAACATAGAGGAAGCTCTCTAGTTTAATATGTTTTAAACACTCAGCGGTTTATTCAAACATTTAACAAACAGGCTACTCACATTTAAAACAATAATGCAGTGTATATCAGAAACGAGCAGAGAGTTCACACTGTGCAAATGTATAGGTAAAGTTGATCCAGAGAATATCCAATTACCTCTCAGGCCGCGTACACACGATCAGACCGGTCCGATGAAACTGGTCTGAAGACCAGTTTCATCGGACCAAATTGATCGTGTGTACGGCCAATCGGACCGTTGTCCGTCGGACCAAAGTTTTTAAACTTGCTTTAAAATCTGTCCGACGGACACCTGTCCGTCTGACCAAAACGATGGTTAGTACACAAAAGCATCGGACCAAAATCCTGCGCATGCTCAGAATCAAGTCAACGCATGCTTGAAAGCATTGAACTTTGTTTTTTCAGCACGTCGTTGTGTTCTACGTCACCGCGTTCTGGCCCGATGGGATTTTGGACTGATGGTGTGTACGCACATCAGACCATCAGACCACTTCAGCGTGGTCCAATGAAAACGGTCCATCGGACCAGTCTCATCGGACTGGTCTGATTGTGTGTATGTGGCCTCAGGGGATCAGGAAGGATTTTTTCCGCTGCTGAAGCAAATCTGATAATACTTTGCTTTTTTTGCCTTCATCTGGTATAGTATTGTATAGGGTATAGGATTGTGTATTTGGGATTGTATGATTTTTAGTATCTGGTTATATTATGTATATTTAGAAAACAATTCAGTCCTTTTTTAAAGCAATCTACTGGGCTGGCCAGAACCAGCTCTTGAGGGAATCAGTTCCACATTTTCAGAGCTCTTACTGTAAAGAAACCTTCACGTATTTGGAGATTACATTTATTTTCCTCCAGATGTAAAGAGTTCCCCCCTCTTGTGAATAACTCAACACTAGGTTCATTATATGGACCACCTATGTAATTATAGATGTTGATCATACCCCCTCTTAATCTCCTCTTCTTAAGAGAGAATACATTCAGTTCTTCAAATTTTTTCTCATAGCTGAGCTCCTCCATGCCTCTTATCAGTTTGGTTTCTCTGCATCAGATTTTGCACTTCAATTTTAGTAAATCAACCACAATGCATGTCTTCTGAGTCTTCTAGATGACCATTTAAAAGTGTTTTTTTTGCCTTAATTTGTGCCTGCAATTCCCTGTATTAGATGTATTAATCAAAACAACATATTTAAGTATAGGGATGAAATCAAAAGGAGGAATATTACAGAAAGAATATTTTTAAGAGAGAAAATTAAATCCTGTGATCATGTTATTTCTTTTATTTCCACTTTTGAAATGAGAATAGTTAACACTGCTTTTTTTAATTAGACAGTTATGATGTATATTTAAACCTTTAAAATCCCTTTTAAAGGCTTAAATGAAAAGAGTGAACATGAAAAATGTGAAATTAAATGGTAGTTTACCTGAGCTAATTGAACATGAAAAAAACACCTTGCTAGGGGTACAATCAATTCTCTTGGGCAGTCAACTATTTGAACACATTACTTGCTTTTAAATTATGCTAATTGAATTTGGAGGCAGATAGTACATATCTGCAACTAAGTAAATGTTTTGAACAAATGCAGTATCTGTAAATAGTACTATGAGACATCTGTAAAGCTTGTAAAAAAAAAATGCAAAATGTATAAAAAAATTATAAAAACGGTTGTCCTATATGTTCCTTAGGTTCTTGACCTCAATACATAGTAGAAATAATTCTATATGAAGTCATTTAGAAGGTCCAGTGGTGCTTGAAGACCTATTACCTCCATATTAAATGATTTATCAACATCATAAAATCAGATGCCTACAAAAACAATAATGTCTTTGTCATTAACAAATTCCTTTCTAGGCCATGGAATAGATGGTAGCTTGATGGGGATAAACTGGGTGAATATAGACAATGTTGAGGAAATAAAGCCTATTTTCATGAATTGTAGCTATGACAACTGTTGTTTAGCTAATCTTGGTGAAGTGATATCTCTTTGTCAACTTTCCTCAGCGTTTATACTTTTAACAAATTATTTTTAAGTTGCCACATCAGGCTAGCAAAATAATGTTTAAGGCAGTGGTGCCGAATATGTAGCCTTCCATCTTTTTGCCAAGGTCTGGTCTGCCACCTGTAAACTTTGCAGAGTTGCAGTGGGGTGACAGGTACTGAAAAACTTAGCACCCATCATTGTAATAGACAATACTGTCAGGTGGAGCGATTATAGTACAAATATAGTCCTGTATATCGTCATTGGGAAGAGAGTAGCAAAAGAGCATGTGATTGGAATGAGGGGGATTAATTCCACTGCCACTGCACTAACCACCAATTAGGGGTTAAATAGCATTGCTATTACTTGGGATAATTAGCAGCAATGATGTCAATACTGGGAGGGGGGTTTGTGGCCACTGACACCAATGATGGGGGTTATTGTTATGGTCACTGAAACTAATGCTGGTTTTTTTTTATTGTGGTCACTGACACCAATGTTTACAGTTATTGATTGCAGTGACTTACACCACCACTGTTTTTTTGTGGTTGCCGACACCAATGCTGGGGTTATAATTCTGCTCACGGACACAAATGCTGGGGATTATTATTGTGGTCACTGACACCAATTCTGGGTTGCTTTAATGCAGTTATTGACACCAATGATTATGCCTGATTTTTCTTTTTTGTGCATTATGGTACATTGCAAAACAATGCAGTAGACCAACATTTTTGAGCACTGAGATGTGTTAACGCCCATTTATTTTGAATGGACTGCCTAACTTTATGCAATGCACCTCAATGCATTAAAACACACTGATATTGTCTGGTCCTTTTGGAAGTGTCAGGTGTTGTTTTTGGTGACCTCTGATCTCTCTCAAGGAAATAAACCATCATTATCCCTTCATCTTACCATAAAAGAAAAACCATCATATTTTCAAGTGTGAGTCAGCATGTTTTAAAAAAAACAGCATAGTGGCAAATTGCTATAATTGTTGTCCTGCATTGGCTTAAAAAAATTGCCTCGTGACTTTTTAATTTTCTCGGTTGTTCAGGTGATTTTTAACACAAGTAGGAGCAGCCTTTGTCAGTTAAACTTTTGCACACTTCACACTATGTATATTGTATCTACATGTATCTTCACTGATGTATATTGTATCTACATGACTTGTCTCACTTAACAAGCATATGTTGTCCTTTTAAAAACAGCCAAGTCATTGACAGGTCTCCTTTCCTAGTTCCTGATAGCTATCTGAAAGATTGAATAAGCAATCATAAAACAGTAAAATTTGGTCTGGTCAGGAATTTCTTGAAGCTGGTTTTGACATGAAGCCTGGTGTAAGAGACAGCTTAGCTGTAAGCGTAAAAAAAAAAAAAAAAAACTGTCGCCATGATGAGAAACCCTATTAAAACAGCCATGGCAAATTGACCAGTTTACGTCTGCAAAATACACTTTTGAAGACTGTAGCATCCTGGTTTAAAATGGAGTAAAATATTGTCCTGTGTATACTGAAGATTTTTATTTTTTGCTACAGCTTGCAAAGTACACAGTTATTTCCTAATACACCTATAGCCTGTATTTCATGTGTAATACAGTTTAGAACCATTACAGTTTCATAACTTAACAAAATAATTCTTAGCCTGCAAATCTTGCCTATACAGTATATTTCTACCAAATTTTACAAGCTGTGAGCTGTGCTTAGAAAAAAAAAAATGACATAGGTAAAACTCAGTTACCAGCTACGAAATTTATAAGAAAAGAACAAGGTTTGTTTTGTACAGCAAAACATTACTGAGTTATATACAAGTCAATATAAATTACTGTCTGTGACCTCTCGTCTATGAGCAGTTTCCTTTTATTATCAGTGAACATTGCAATAATTGAAAATTGAAAAACTCAATAAACTCCCGACCTGCAGTAACTTGTTTGGCATGTGTGTGTGCTTTAACGGTGCTATAATTCTGAAAGACCAGTAATGATCTGTGTCCAGAAACCCATAGCTCATGCATTTAAACATGTTTACAAGGTTATCCTGCTGCAAAAACTAATAACTGCTACAGCTCCCTCCCTCACCTGTGTGTGTAAAAAGCTATATTTGAAGACATTGTTATTTCTTTCTTAACATGTAAAACATAAATGAAGTGGAAACTGTAGAAGGGTTATTTATTGAGCTAAATCTACCAATGGCAAAGTAAAGAGTGATGTTTATAAAGATTCTTATTTAACCAGGTTATTGTATAGCTGATAGTAATTAAAGGAGTTGTAAAGGAAAACATTTTTTGCTGAAATTACTGTTTACAGGGTATAGAGACATAATAGTTAACTGATTCCTTTAAAAAATGATTAAAAATAGATAAAAATCAATCATATAATGTGCCTGCACTTTCAGTTTCGTTTTTCATCTAGTTTCATGCTTGTGTGAAGTACAGAGACACATAGCCAATACAGGGCAGTGTTTTAAAAAAAAATGAAACTGATTGGTTCTGAGGGGTTTTAGACACACAGTAATCACACCTTCTTGATTAGAGACCACAGAGAGAAGCTCCCATTACTTTGTTCATAAGGAAACAGACAACCAGGAAGTGTGCAGAACAGAGAAGGATTACAGCAAAAATGAACAATGAGGACATGAAACCAGGACTGCATTAGGGTAAAGGAAGCTATTTAGCTAAAAAAAATCCTTTAGTGACCCTTTAACCACTTGCTTACTGGGCACATATACCCCCCTCCTGCCCAGGTGAAATTTCAGCTTCCGGCACGGTGTCGCTTTAACTGACAATTGCGCTGTCGGCTGGTGGTATTTGATCGCCTGTGCGGTTTTTATTTTTTGCGCTATAAACAAAAAAGAGCGGCAATTTTGAAAAAAAAAATACAATATTTTTTACTTGTTGCTATAATAAATATCCCAATTTAAAAAAAAAAATGCTTTTTTTAGGTTTTTAGGGCAATGCGTATTCTTCTACATATTTTTGGTAAAAAAAAAAAAAGCAATAAGCGACTGGTTTGCGCAAAAGTTATAGTGCCTACAAAATAGGGGACAGATTTTTTTTTTATTATTTTTTTTTTTACTAGAAATGGCGGCGATCCGTGATTTTTATTGGGACTGCGACATTATGGCGGACACATCGGACACTTTTGACAAATTTTTGGCGCCATTCACATTTATACTGCGATCAGTGCTATAAATATGCACTAATTACTGTATAAATGTGACTGGCATTGAAGGGGTTAACACTAGGGGGTGAGAAGGGGTTAAATGTATTCCCTGCATTGTGTTCTAACTGTGGGGGGAGGGGGGTGACTGGGGGAGGTGACCGATCTGTGTCCCTATGTACAAGGTACACAGATCGGTCTCCTCTCCAGAGACAGGACGCTGTCTCTGTGTAAAACGGCAATGAGAGATGATCTCAAATGTTTACATATGAGATCATCTCTCATTCTCCGCACAAATCGCATCGCAAACGGCCACTCTGATTGGCCGTTCGCGGCGATCTGTGATTGGCTGTGTCCAAGGGACACGGCCAACACAGAGTTTTCCCGCTGCGCGCTCTGGAACGCGCGCGGGGAATGTGCTAGTGACAGGCCATCAATTGACGGCCTGTTGGATATTTAGATCCGCGCTGAAGCCGTCATTCGGCTATAGCGCGGATCTCAAGAGGTTAATCAGATTCACCTTCACATGTTCTGTCTTATTGAAGACATTTTTCTGCTCATCGAAGCTGCATATTCGGGAACAATTTCCAGCTTGTTTTCCACATGGGTAACTCTGTCACCTTAACCACTTCAATACAGGGCATTTTCACCCCCTTCTTGCCTAGGCCAATTTTCAGTTTTCAGGCGCTGCCACAATTGGAATGACAATTGTGCGGTCATGCTACACTGTACCTACCTTTTTATAATTTTTTCCCTCACAAATTGAAGCTTTTTGCGCTATCAACAAAAGAAGAGTGACAAGTTTGAAAAAAAAAACACAATACAGTATTACTTTTTGCTATAAAAATATCACGATTAAAAAAAAAATACTATCGCAATAAGCATACATTTATTGGTTTGCACAAACGTTATATTGTTCTACAAAATAGGGGATACATTTATGCCATTTTTATTATTATTTTTTTTTTTACTAGTAATGGCGGCGACCTGCAATTTTTATTGTTACTGTGACATTGCAGAGGACATATCGGACACTTTTGACACTATTTCAGGACCATTCACATTTATACAGCGATTAGTGCTATAGAAATGCACTGATTACTGTATAAATGTCACTGGAAGGGAAGGGGTTAATGCATAGTGTGTACCCGGCTTTAGAGCAGTAAAATTGTGACACATCCTCCCTCAGGAAGTGATACTAACTGAGAGTGTCAACAGCTTAAGAAAAACTTCAGGAAGCAGAACAAACATAAGGGCTATGGAAATTGTTAGAGAATAAAAATAATCAAACACATACACAGAGATGGGTTGAGCTAGATCAGTGGTTCACAACCTTCTAGTGCCGTGACCCCTTGATAAAATTTCCCAAGTTGTGGGGACCCCCAACAGTAAATATATTTTCGTAGCGTGGGTAGTCAGCACCCAAGGCAAGACAAGTAAGGCGCCGTACACACGGCAGAGAACCTCGACGGGCAGAACACATCGTTCCGCCCGTCGAGGTTCTCTCCCGGCCGTCGAATTCGGCGACCCGCCCGTCGGGAATGGCAACCAGCCATTCTTCCAGGCGGGCCCGTCGAGGAAATAGAGAGCGTGCTCTCTATTTCGGCTCGACGGGCTTCCCGACGGGAAGCTCGTTGAGACCGTACACACGGCCGAGGTCCTCGCTGGAATGTGCATTCCAGCGAGGTTCTCGCTGATTTTCAGCGAGAACCTCGGCCGTGTGTACGGCGCCTAATTTGCACCTCTAACCCATTGACATTTAGCGCTCCCTGAGTCCCTTGCACTTGTACAGTATTAAAACCCCTTATGGTACATTTTATGATGTACCACTCTTTCCCTTTTATCTCTCTCTATCCTAATTCCTTTTTTTTTTTCATCCCTCTCTCTAGCCATCTTTTTTTGCTCTTTCTCTTCCTTTGTTCACTCCTCTTTTCCTTTCCTTTGCATGTATTCTCTATTTTTATTCTTTCTCTTACTCCTCGGTGGGGGGCCTGGGTGGGATAAGTGGATTAGGTGTTCTTGAACAAGGTCATCTGCTGATCTGAGAACTGGGGACTTTAAATGGCAACTATAATCACAGGTAGTGTTGACTTTGTGGCGTCTCGTAGCAGTGACACCTATGCCGGAATCAGGAAATAGGGTCTCCTCCAGCCCCGCCCACTTGACATTCCTCACCAGTCAGCTGACCTCTAGCCTCTTTCCAACCCACCCATGCTGTGAACTGAATGGGAGGGCAGCAACAAAAAAGCAGGGAGAGTGGTGCAGGCTTCAAGAACAGCTCAGGATTTGGGGATCCCTGGCAAATCATCATTTGACCCCTGAGGGGGTCCCAACCCCAGGTTGAGAACCACTGAGCTAGATGGACTTGAGTCTTTTTTTTAAATATTAAACTGATTAAATATATGCTTAAAGTGTGGCCATTGGAGGAAACCTGGAAGAGCAGCACCTCAAGTTGTTGGGAAAGTATCCATTTACAGAAGCTGTAAGTAGCTTGGTACTGAGCTTCCCTCAAAGTGAAACTGAGTATTCTCCAGTGGGTAGCTTTGCAAAGAGGATTGGGATTTATAATGGTAGCCAAAAGGACTATGTTTCCTCAATACTATGGGTGATCGGTTCATTCTGGAAGACTAGACAATGGTGCTGTTATGTTAAGAAAATACTTGTTGAAGTGTTGAAGTAGATTATGTTTTATTGGAGAGACTTCAGACACAGCTGATCACACATCAGAGTAAAGAGTCAACCACAGTGGTTCTTTAGCACATGATCAGCTGTGTCCAATCCCAGCTAATCAGGATGTAAACACACTTGCCAGTTATTGGCATTCCTTTCATCATGCTGTCACAGCATGAGCAAAGAAGAGAGCCAGTAACTGATGAGTGTGAAAAGGGACATCTACACTGATAATCAAGGCACTGCACATCAGTGTCCTGATTATCAGTGCAGCCCCAACAGTGCCCATCAGTGCTGCCTATTAGTGGCCATCATTGTAGCCAATCAGTGCAAACCAGTGCCCATTAGTGCTGCCAATCAGTGCATCCTCATCAGTGCCACCTATCAGTGCTATCAGTGCCAATGAATTCTGCCTATCAGTGCCCTTTAGTTTTGCATACTAGTGTCCATCAGTGCCGCCTATCAGTGCTGCATATCAGTACAGCCTCAACAGTGCCTCCTCATCAGTGCCCACCAGTGCCACCCCTCAGTGTCCATCAGTGCAGCCTATCAGTGCCCAGTGCCCATCAGTGCTGCCTATTGGCGCTCACCAGTGCAGCCGCATCAGCGCACATCAGTGAAGGAGGAAAATTGCCTGATCAAGAAAAAAAAAATCATATTTTTTTCATGTGTTTAGCAAAAAAAAAAAAAACCCAGTGGTGATTAAATACCACCAAAACAAAATCAATATTTGTGTGAAAAAATGATAAACATTTAAAATTGAAACCGTGCTGCATGACCATGCAATTGTCATTAAAAGTGTGACAGCGCTCAGAGCTAAAAATTGGCCTGGGCATTAAGGGCATAAATGTTCCCAGTAGGCATGTGGTTAAAATGAAAACAGCTTTAATTTATTCACTAAAGTTAGTGCACAATCTCTGCTCCTTTAGTATATTAAGACTTATATAAATCATGGATGCACAACCTAGGTTGCTAAGCTACATTACTGCAAATAAAACTGTGTATGATGGATAATGAACAATGAGTTTAGTCCATATACATGTGAGAAATAAATGCACAAAATGAAGTGCAATTTAAAAGTTCAATTAATCAATGAACAGTTCATAGTGAAGATCTCCCAGGAGTGGACATTGATGACAAACTTTTTGAGAAAAAAGTGTTGAAAGGAAACACCTCCACCATAGGAATGAATGGCCTCTTACCAGTCAATACAGAAAAGCCTTATGATATAACACAGAGTCAGCGGGAACACCTCCAACCTCCAGATCACCTATATGGAAACCCTCATTGGTGTCATCGGTATGCGTCGGGATGTATGTAAGAACAAAAAGGGCCTCATTACGTTGGAATTTTCTGGAACTCAGCTAAAAGTAAGTAGAACAAATCCTCACTTACTTTTAGCTGATCCAGAAAATTCCAACGTAATGAGGCCCTTTTTGTTCTTACATACATCCGACGCATACCGATGACACCAATGAGGGTTTCCATATAGGTATCTGGAGGTTGGAGGTGTTCCCGCTGACTGCTGTGAATCATAAGGCTTTTCTGTAATGTGCATTGGTAAGAGGCCATTCATTCCTTGGTGGAGGTGTTTCCTTTCAACACTTTTTTCTCAAAAAGTTTGTCACAATGTCCACTCCTGGGAGATCTTCACTATGAACTGTTCATTGATTATTGAACTTTTAAATTGCATTCATTTTGTGCATTTATTTCTCACATGTAATGGACTAAACTCATTGTTCATTATCCATCATACACAGTTTTATTTGCAGTATTTTAGCGCGATTTTTTGTTTTTGTATACCATGTTTGAGGTTGTATAACCTTTTTATTATCGCAGCTTTAAAGTTTTAATATAATTTTTTAATATTTGGTTCTACAACGAGCGCTATATAACTTCCACCTTGTGCTAAGCTACATTGAAATGAAGCCGACAGCACCAAATGGGGTACTAAAATGAGATGCTTTGTAGGTGTTGCTAATGCCTTTATAATGTTTCATGACACTCATTTACCTGTCATCATTCATCTAAGTTTTAAAAGTATAGCTTATCAAAGAATAAATCGGAACATTTCATAACTCACCAGTAAATTTGTTTGCAATTATAGATAAATATTGCATTATATTTTTCTCAAAATAGAACATTCTAGCTTATATTTTTAAAATGTTTGTTGAAGTCTTGAAAGGGAAATGTAGTGTATTTTCATTTAAAACTTTTGATCTTTTTTTACAGTATTTAACGCAAAGCAATATTTATTTTTACATCTGCACATACTTTCTGTGCTATGTTTTTATTATTGTATTAATTTGTAATTTAGTCACAACAGGGATCTGCATTTCATGATCACTCCTGCTTTGACTGTCACGATAACAAATCATTAGCTTTATAAGGGCTCATTCAGATGGGCAATTAGGCCGCGTACACACGAGGGGATATGTCCGCTGAAAACGGTCCGATGGACCGTTTCAGCAGACATCTCCGCTCGTGTGTATGGGCTAGCGGACAGATTTCTCCACCCGACAGATTTCAAAGCATGCTTTGAAATCTATCCGGTGGGAATCTGTCCGCCCGACATGTCTGCTGGTTAGTACACTTACCAGCAGACATGTCGGCCCCCACCGCCGCCGCGCCGCTGCCGAATGGATTCGGCGCATGCGCGGAAGTGTTTTACTTCCTGGTGCGGTGACGTGGCGGTGACGCGGCGGCGTCAACGTCACCGCCGCGTCACCACTACGTCACCGCGCCGTCCGGCGGCGGGGAATTTGATCCGATGGTGTGTACACGCCATCGGATCAAACTCCCGATCGGACATATCCGATGGAAATGGTCCGCGGACCGTTTTCATCGGATATATCCGATCGTGTGTACGCCGCCTTAGTGCAGCCTTCCGTGCAGAGCTGCAGGCAGATGCATAGAAGTGGATGCACATACAGTGGGTACATAGACACAATCGCAAGTTTAATGCCACGTACACACACTCGGTAGGGATGAGCTTTGAGTTTAAAAGTGAAATAGTCCTTTAACCACCTGTCCACTGCCCACCGTCAAATGACGGCGGGCGGAGGACTCCATTGTTCTGACATCACGTCATATGACGTGATGTCTTTTAAAGCGGCGGGCGCGTGCGCGCACCCGCCGCTCTGCGGGGATCCCGTGCGAGTGCCCGGCGGCAACGATCGCCGCCGGGCACATGCGATTGCTCAGTAACTGAGCGGGGACGTGGAGCTCTGTGTGTAAACACAGAGCTGCACGTCCCTGTCAGGGAGAGAGGAGAGCGGTTGTGTCCCTTGTACATAGGGACACAATCGGTCACCTCCCCCAGTCACCCCCCCTCCCCCTACAGTTAGAACACTCATAGGACACACATTTAACCCCTTCCCCGCCCCCTAGTGGTTAACCCCTTCACTTCCAGTCACATTTATACAGTAATCAATGCATATTTATAGCATTGTTCACTGTATAAATGTAAATGGTCCCAAAAATGTCACAAAAGTGTCCGAAGTGTCCGCCATAACGTCGCAGTCCCAATAAAAAAATCGCAGATCGCCGCCATTAATAGTAAAAAAATAAACAAAAAAAAATGCCATAAACTATCCCCTATTTTGTAAACACTATGGCCCAGATTCACAGAGCGATTACGCCTGCGCAACAGGAGATGCGCGTGCGTAAGTCGAAATGTGCACGTGCGTTTCGATGCACGGCATCCCCAGAACGAGATACGCAAAAAATCTACTTTTTTTTGTCCCGCGTAATTTCGTTAGACTGGCGCATCCGTCCGCGCAAAAGTACGCTAGACAGACCATTGATTTGCTAGTCAAATATGCTAATGAGGGACTTACGGGGGATCCACAAAAGAACGTTGGGGCAGCGCAGGCGATGCAGTGTGCGCAACAGAAAAATGTCCTGTCTAAAATTAGACCATATAAAAGCTGGTCTAAAAAGAGAAAAAAGTCTACTTGTTAGATAAAGCAACACTGTTAGTGAGGAGCTCAGCAGTCACACGTGTTGCACAACAATCTATATGCCAACATGCCAGGGGCATCGTCGCGCATAGCTATACTACTGACTTTAGATGAACAAAGAAGGATGAGGGCACGGAGGATGGCACGGAGGATGGCACGGGAGAGGATATACCGCACCCGCATAGACCTGTTTGGCATGAGTGATTCTGAGGTGTTTCGCATCTTCAGATTCACCCCTCATGTCATCCTGGAATTAACCACAACCCTGCAGGAGGACATCACCAGCCGAACACAACGCTCACATGCAGTGCAGCCACTGGTGAAGGTCATGGCAACACTCCATGTCCTTGCCAGTGGCTCTTTTCAAAGAACAAGTGGAGTGGTGGCTGGGATGTCACAATACTCCATGAGCAGATGTGTGCACCAGGTTGTCACTGCAATCCTCAGACTCATGGCCAACCAAATCATCAAACCCACCACTGAGGACCTGCGGCTGAAGGCAATTACAGATTTCTACAGAATTGCCAGATTCCCACGCACTGTGGGGGCCATTGATTGCACACATGTGGCACTCCAACCCCCCCAGGAGACAGAGCACATGTACCGCAATCGGAAGCATTGGCATTCCATCAATGTACAGGTGATAGTCGATGCCCAAGGCCTCATATGGCACGTCCGTGCCAAACACCCAGGGTCCAGCCATGACAGCTACATATACAATCAATGCCACATCCGAATGGAATTCGAACAGAACGTGTATGGGGACACCTGGCTGGTTGGTGAGTGACATGGGAGTCAGGCATGACTATCCTCTCCCATGATGCACACATCACAAGTGGCACATGCATGACTAACATCCTCCTGTCTTTTCCCTTACAGGTGACTCTGCATATCCACTGGGACCCCATCTCATGACTCCTATCCGGAACCCCCAAACCCCAGGAGAGGAAAGATACAATCAAGCACATGCCCAAACACGAGCAGTGGTGGAGCGCACCTTTGGCCTACTAAAGTCACGTTTCCGATGCCTGGATAAGTCTGGGGGTACCCTCTTGTATTCCCCAAACTTTGTGTGCCAGATCATCGGTGCATGTTGCATGCTGCACAACTTCGCAGTAAGAAAGGGCCTGCAGATTGCCCTACGTGATGACCTGACCCCTGAACCAGACAATCCCCCCCTAACCGAGGCTACCCCATCTTCTGAGGGAAGAGCAGCCAGGAGACAGCTCACATTGGGCATCTTTGCACGTTAAACACACACATTAATCATGGCACAATGAGAATGCATGCATGCACACCACTGTGGTCCCTAGCACAGACACATCACATCCACATCAAATTGGATTGGCACCAGTCCACCATGCTGGACATGTGAGCAGCAACGCCACGCCAAGGCTCCAATTATGTCACTGTACATTCATACACCATTCACACGGACCTGGGGATCACTTCTCCCTGGTCCTGGGGAACCCTACTCCACCAGAATTGAGGGTGACACCCCTTTTCCGGCAGGAATGTCACCCCCACATTCAAACAGCATTCACAACCCAAAAAAATAAATAAATAAAAATGACCTGCAAAAGCAAAACATTTTCCAGCAAAAAAAAAAAGGGGAAAAAACAAATTATTGCCCCTTGCGTAAGCCACGCCTGGGGCCCCCCGGCCACGGCCCCGGCCCCGGCTTCTCAGGGGAGACTGATGGGGGAGGGGTAAAACCGGGGAAGGAGGAGCAGCCCCTGATCTCTGCCCACCTGGCAGCCTGCCCTCCAAGGCCACGGCTATTCTGTCCAGGGCAGCACCAAGTGTTGCCGTGTTGGCCTGGATAGCCTGGGTAAGGGCTATCCCATCCTGCCCAACGCCTGCTGATGTCGTCTGCCGTTCGTTTAGGCAGGTTGTGAAAGCCCGGGAGTGGGAGTCCAGGTTCCCCAGCATATCCTTGATGGAGGACAGGCTCTCCTCCATCTGCACCAATGTCTGGCTGACCTGTCCCAGATGGCGGGTCTGGAGGAACTGGTCCCTTCTCAGAGTGGCAGGCAGGAGATCGGCCACCCCCCTGGTGTTCTGGGATGAAATCCTGCCTCCAGCTGATGCTTGTGGCCGGGGAGAAGGGGAGGCCCTTGTGAGGGGAGCCATGTTGGGGGAGGAGGGGGGGGGGTCCCCCTTAGGGAGGGCTGCCTGCTGCCAGCCAGAGGGAAAGAGTCCTCAAAAACCAAACGTCCAGTGCCTGACATGGACTCCTCCTCCTCATGATTCTCCTCCTCCTCATGATTCTCCTCCTCCTCTTGAACCTCATCCGCAGACTCCGGCCTTGTTGGGGGGGCCTCATTAGGCTGCTGTCCTGGGGTTGGTGCGGTCAGGCCAGATGGCCCTGCACCCTCCTGCACATCTGTGGATGACACAAAACAATCACAGGTTGGAGGATCCACACACTTGCCACATATTCCCTTTCACCCCCTCCCCCACACATGCTACACACCTGATATTAAAAAAAATACTTACCTGGCACCACGGGCTCCGGACTTGAGTCAAAGCCGGGCAGGCCCTTAACTTCATGCCGATGAAGGTCAGGGCCACCGCACGCTCCTCCGCTGTCAGCCTAATACGGCATGGTGGGCCCCCTCCTGTGCCCCTGGCATGGGCATCCATTCTGGCCAGCTTCTCATTGACCAGACGCCGGAGGTCATTGATTTTTTTGTCAATCCCAGACCGGGTCCGTGTCTCCCCCTGCCCCGCTGAATTGACCTGCTCAGTGATCCTATCCAAAATCTCCCTCCTCCTGGCCGGGGTGGTGTTGGCACTGTCTGGGCCGTGGAGGAAACGCCCATACTCGCTAATGGCCCGGGCAAGAATTTGTTTTTCCCCAACTGTAAAATTGAGCTTTCTCTTTCTCTCTGTCATACTTCCCAAAAAACTCACTCCCAGTCAGCAAAATTCACTCACACAAACAAGCACAACCAATCAAGCAAGAACACACACAAAGAGAAAACTACTCAGCAAGAAACAGTCACAAAAAATAAATAAAAATACAGCAGGAAAACAAACGAACAGAAATATATCAATCAAACAGTCTCTCAAACACTTATCAAAAAACACTTTCAAAGATCTACTAACAAACACTTGATCACACAGAACACTAATCTGACAACTACAAAACACACCGCAACGAACAACAGGACAAAAGCACTTGGTTAAATGGGAAGGGACAAAGGAATGTACTTTTGCAATGCAAGTGCGTTTGTGTGTGTCTATTTATGCTGTTTGCGTAGATCACAACGTTGCCCTAGTCCATTTCCAATTTCACTGATTGCGCCGCTCCCGAGTTGTGAGCATGCGCACAGCGGAGCTGACCATGGTCTCCTTCAAGCGCGCATGCCAGAGCCGGCCGGCCCTTCATTTGCATGGGATCACAGCTCATTTCAATGTAACACGCCCACGTCCTTCCCAATTTGTATTACTCCTCCTTACGCCTCGGGAAAAACGTTACGCATGCACAATTTCCTGCGCAAAAGCTACGAGAATAGGGTGATTACGCGGCAAAATTGCACAAGTCTAACGTAAAGGCGGTGCGCTACGCCGGTCCAATAATGCGCAGATGTACCTGAATCTGGGCCTATAAATTCTTGCGCAAACCAATCGATAAACGCTATTTTTTTTTTACCAAAAATATGTAGAAGAATACGTATCGGCCTAAACTGAGGAAAAAAATATTTTTTTAATATATTTTTTGGGTTATTTATTATAGCAAAAAGTAAAAAATATTGCATTTTTTTCAAAATTGACGCTCTATTTTTGTTTATAGCGCAAAAAATAAAAACCGCAGAGGTGATCAAATACCACCAAAAGAAAGCTCTATTTGTGGGAAAAAAAGGACGCCAATTTTTTTGGGAGCCACGTCGCACGACCGCGCAATTGTCAGTTAAAGCGACGCAGTGCCGGAAGCTTAAATTTCGTCTGGGCAGGAAGGGGGTGTAGGTGCACAGTAGGCAAGTGGTTAAATTTCGTACCTAGGGGGGTGTATAGTATGCCTGTGAAGTAGCGCTTGTTTCCCGTGCTTAGAACTGTCCCTGCACAAAGTGTAATTTCTGAAGGAAAAAAAGTAATTTAAAAACACTCGCGGCTATAATGAATTGTCGGCTCTCGGCAATTCAGAGAAAAGTCATTCATAAAAAAATAAAAAAAGCATGGGGGTCTCCCCAAATTCAATTACCAGGCTCTTCAGGTTGGGTGTGGATTTTAAGGGGAACCCCACCCCAAATTTAAATAAAAAATTGAGTTCCCCCAAAAATCCACATCAGACCCCTTATCCGATCACACATAGTGCTTTGAGGGGTCACAGACCCCCAAAGCATCCTCCCAATATTGAGGGCATGTGGCCTGGTACAGTTCAGGAGGGGGACGCTGTCTCTTCCCCCCTCTTTTCCTGCGGCCTGCCAGGTTGCATGCTCAGATAAGGGGTCTGGTGTGGATTTTTGGGAGAACTCCACACCATTTGTTTTTTTAAATTTGGGGTGGAGTTCCCCTGATTTTTCTCAGAATTGCCGGGAGCTGACAAATAATTATAGCCGCAAGTGATTTTAAATTACATTTTTCCTTCAGAAATTACACTTTGTGCAGGAACAGTTCTAAGCATGGGAAACAAGCGCTACTTCACAGGCATACTATACACCCCCCCCCAGGTACAAAATGTAAAGGAATGTTTTACTTTTATTGTCTCAAACGCTGTTTTTAAAACTTTTTTTGCATTGAAACATGTCCCCTGGGGCACGACCCAGATCCCCACACACTTTTTAGGACAATAACTTGCATATTAACCTTAAAAAGAGCCTTTAAAATTAGCACTTTAGATTTCAAATGTTTGAGTCCCACAGACTTTAACGGGGTGCTAAAGTTCACACAAACGTTTGGTCTGTTTGCAGGTTCTGGTGCAAACCGAACGGAGGGTGTCATCCCTAATGACCAGTTTTTCCCATTGGGAAAACTGCCATGAGAGCTTTTGGCCGGGAAAACCGGCCTTGTGTATGCTCCATTGCAGTTTTCCCGATAGGAAAACTGCGGGTAAAAAAAGGGAACATGTCATCTGTTTTCCTGCCGGATTTCCGGCGTTTTTTAACCTGGCAGTTTTCCTATGGGAAACACTGCGATGGAGCATACACACGGCCAGGATTCCCTGCCAAAGCTCTAATGGCAGCTTTCCTCTTGGGAAACCCGGTCGTGTGTAGGGGAAAAAGTTACTGAGCAGGTTCTTGATTTTACCCTCGGGTGTTGGCCATGAACTTGGTGCCGATGCACGTGCCTGACAGCCACGATGTCCACCAGGTACCCGCGATCGGCAGTCACAGTGCCAGGGATGTGAATCTCTGTGTGTAAACACAGAAATCCACATCCTGTCAGGGAGAGGAGACCGATGGTGCGTCCCCTATTAACCCCAGTCAAATTCTGAAGGAGAATAAACAAATGCTATAATACATAATAAAATAGCAGGTGTATATTGCTGTAATATTCTATAATAAAAATATATTGTCTGCCCAGATGACTGAATAATATAAAACTGGTATTTATGGCAGGCACCCATTAGATTTCCCTCAACATTGTAATGTTATGTATTGCACAGGGTTATGAAAAGTATTGGTATAAACAAAAAAAGTTTTCATAGTTTCTAACAGGAACATTAATTAGGTCTACGTATAAACTGTTGGCGAGATATATTTATTGTCTTTTCTAACCCTTCTTTAAAGCGACTGGGAACAAGTATGAATCATGCTGTGTAACTCCACCATTGATAGCTCCACATGCAGAGGACGAGTGGGCACACACAACTGACCAATTGACTATGACAGTAGAAGCATTTGCTACATATACATTTTTATGTAAAGAACAGTTTGAAGTTTTCCTCAAATTACATTTAATATGCTATAAATGCGCAATTTATATTTAAATAGTTATTCGCAGAATTTCTTAATACCCCCTGCTGGGAACATCTTTTGCTGTAGAAAGAATACAACAAGCTGTAGGTGTCTTAAGCTTTTATTTCACGTGATGTTATTTTTTTATTTTTTTTTGCTCAGGATTTAATGGTTAATGAGCTGGTAACTGGCTCAATATCAAGCTCATCAATGTTAGGAGCTCACATCTTTGACGAGATAAGTAAAATGCAGCTGGCAGTGAAAAAAGGCATGTTATCTGAGGACATTACAGTTACTTCACAACGGTAGATGTGATATTGATTTCTCAATTTCCAGTAGAAGATAAACACTGTGCACCCGTATTTATGTAGCAATGTTTTCAGGTGATGTAAAATGTTGACTAAAACAGTTGTGTTTGATGGAAGTATTATTTGTTAAATACAAAGATTTTTTTTTTTTTTACTTGATTGATGGGCAACATCAATCTAATGGGGGATTTTTTTGTTCTCCTTTAGTGAATAATAAATAGTGTCTAAGAAACAGATCTATACCATCATCCATAGCATTAATATTATGTTACTCACTGAACCGTTCACATACAATGGGCCAGATTCACAAAGCACTTACGCCGGAGTATCTCGAGATGTGCCGTCTAAGTCTAAATTTGCTCCATAATATTTTTTGCACCGTACCCACAGAAATAGATACGCACAAAAATAGGCTACTCCCGACCGGCCTAACTTGCCTACGCCTGCACATCCTAGGTGCACATTTACTCCATTCATACCATTGATTTCCTATACAAATATGCAAATGAGGGAGATACGCCGATCCACAAAAGTAAGTTTGTGCGGTGCAGTCTACACGATGTGCTTATCAGCTGCACGGAAAGTCTAAAATTAGACCATATAAAAGCAGGTTTAAAATTAGACAATCCGTCTACATGTCAGCTAAAGCAACACCGTTAGGGACGAGCTGAGCACCCACACTTGCAGGACAACAATATATATGCCAACATGCAGAGCTGCCATCAGGGGGGTACAGGCATTACACCTGTAAGGGGCCCGGGGGTCCACAGGGGCCTGGATGGGAACCCCCTAAAAAAAAAAACATCTTTTTTTATTTTATATAAAAAAAACTTTTTTTTAGATATTTTTATTTTATTTTTTATTAAAGGGCCCCGAGGTCCCTGGATGGCTACCCCCCTTTTTTATATCTATTTTTCTTTATTTCTTCTTTTTTTTGTAAAGGCCCCCCCGCTTCTCAATTCGCAGCAGCCCCCCCCCCCCCCCCCCGCTTCTCAATTTCAGGCGGCAGCACCCCCCCCAGTTCTCTGCTCCAGGGGGCCCACCATGCCTGAAGCTGTGTAAGGGGCCCCATAATTCCTGATGGCGGCCCTGCCAACATGCCAGGGGCATCCTTGCTCATAGCTATACTACTGACTTTAGATGAGCACATAAGGAGGAGGGCACGGAGGAGGGCACAGGAGAGAATATACCGCACACACATAGACATCTTTGGCATGAGTGATTCTGAGGTGTATCGCATCTTCAGATTCACCCCTCATGCCATCCTGGAATTAACCACAACCCTGCAGGAGGACATCACCAGCCCAACACACCGCTCACATGCAGTGCAGCCACTGGGCAAGGTCCTGGCAACACTCCATTTCCTTGCCAGTGGCTCTTTTCAGTGTACAAGTGGAGTGGTGGCAGGAATGTCACCCCCAACATTCAAAAATCATTCACAAACAGAAAAAAAAATCATAAAAAAAAAATGCCCAGCAAAAAAAAAAAAAAACAGCAAAATTAAAAAAAACACAGCAAAAAACACGTCACAAACTAACAAACAGAACAAAAGCACCTTGCTGTAGGAAGGGAAAAAAATTGGATGTACTTTTGCAATGGAAGGGCATTTCTCTCGGTCTATTTAAGCACTGTGCATAGCTCACTAAGTCTGACGGGCCTAGTTCCTATCTAACTGATTGCGCCGTGAGCATGCTCAGAGAGGTGCTGACCATAGTCTGCTTCATGTGCACATGCCCAGTCTGGCCGGCCCTTCATTTGCATGGGGTCACGGCTCATTTCAATGGAACACGCCCACGTCCTCCCCACTTTGAATTACACCGCCTTACGCCTCGGAATTTACATTGCACCGGTGCAAATTTGGACGAAAATACTACGAGGATACGGCACTTGCGCCTCCAAATTAATTATTAATTATGTACGTGAATCTGGCCCAGTATGTCCATATACCAGAGGAGCCTTCAATCTAATGCCAGTCTCATAAGACCTAGACTTTTAGCCCTGGTTCACATTGGTACGATTTGACTTCTCAAATCGCATGTCAAATCAGCAGCATTTACGGGCATTTTCCGGCAATGGCACGTCCTAATCGGTGTGACGCCTTATCTGTGGCGCTGCACCGATTTCAAAAAGTAGTTTCTGTACTACTTCTTGTGATTTCGGGGTGCGATTTACATTGACATTTGTGCAGAAACCTTTACAGATGTCTCGGAAATTACGGCTGAAATTGGGACTGACAAGCGGGAGTGAAATGCTGTGAGTTCAGCTGAACTTGAACGGGTTCATATGCGCAGTTCAGTGTGAACCTAGGATTGGACACCAACCTTTTGGCATTGCAATAAATCACCAATACAATAAGCCTGAGCTCAGTAGTCCAGGTGTTTAAGGGTTAAGATCAGTTAGATCAGGGGTGAGCATTCATGAAATTAAATGTAGGGTTTAGATTAAAATTTAAAGTACTTAATGATTGTTAGGATTAGGTTAACATGACAGCAGGAAAGGTAAGCATGTCTTTTCTTTTACAGATACAGCGGTGTGTTAAAGTTTTTCTTTAGCCACATTGTACTGATAAGGGCTCATTTTAAAAGATGAAACCATCTGTTACTGTACAATATATATATAGTTTTACAATTTGCTATGGTGATATTTTTACAGTAATTAAACTTTCAAAAAAATTCTAAGTGCTAATTAGATCTCAGTTCTAATGTGATTTTCTTTCATTGCTCAAAATGAAAAACGTAATTAGCGTAAGGTGAAGTAACAGTTACATCTAGTATATTCACAGTTTTGTGACTCAAAAAAGTAAGAGTTGCTCTGCTCTAATATTTTTTTTTTTAGTTGGGGGAATATTTGTTGTACGCTCACATTAATTTAACAGTATGATCTTCATTTAGATGACAAACTAAGAATCAAATCGAAGCATTCACAAATCTTTGTTTCATAGAAATCTTATTTGTACCTGCACCTGTGAATATTTGACTTCTGACAGGAAATATGAACAGAAAATGATTGTAGTGCGGATTCTCTAAAATATACTTCACAACATCTAGTTTGTTGTGTGCTCCATGACCAGATGTAGATGGTCTGCCCCGATTTTTCTTGATACATTTTTTCTTGTTTTACTTTTCAAAGCAACAGACTCGTCTCCCATTGGCTACACCCAGCAAATATTAAAGTGTCTGTCAAAAGCATAAAAACTTAAAGTGGTTCTAAAGCCTAGATTTTTTTTACTCTATTGTGCATTAACCACTTCCGTAATGGGCCTTCTCTGGCACTTCTCTCCTTCATGTAAAAGTCATGGGCCCAGATTCATAAAGCAATTACGCCTGTCTAACTGGTGTTAGACAGGAGTAATTTCAAATTTCGCGTGCCGTATCACTAGTTTGAACCCTCAAACCATGATACGGCGGCTTCGGGCTTCGATCCGAGAGGCTTACGTCTTCGTAAACCTTCGGATCTACGCTGCGATATATTTGCGGCCGCTGGGAGGAGTTTGCGTCGTTTTGATGCGTCGGGATATGCAAATGTGTTTTTACGGCGATCCACGAAGATACGAGCGGTCTTCGCAATCGCTTACGTCTGTTTTTTTTTACGTACTGTTAGACCAGCTTTTTGCTGGTCTAACGGTGCGTAACCCATGTTAAGTATGGCCGTCGTTCCCGCGTCGATTTTAATAACATTTTTTTTTTTTCTTTACGTAACTCGTTCGGGAATAGAAATGTCTGTAAACGACGCTACTCAAACAACGAATGAAGTAACGACGTGATTTCGCGCAATGCACGTCGGGAAATTTGCGAACGGAGCATGCGCAGTTCGATCGCCGCGGGAACGCGCCTATTTTAAATCCTTCACGCCCCCTACTCGTCTATATGGATTGCGACGGGAGAAAAACACTACGCCGCCGTCGTTTACTGGACAAAATCTACCTGGATTCCACGTAGAGCCAGGTAAGAAACGGCGGCGTAGTGTATTTCTGATACGCTACGAGAATCCAATTCTCTCTGAATCTGGGCCATAATTTTTTTGCTAGAAAATTACTCAGAACCCCCAAACATTATATATATATATATATATATATATATATATATATATATATATATATATATATATATACTGTATATATATTTAGCAGACACCCTAGGGAAGAAAATGGCGGTCATTGCAACTTTTTATCTCACACGGTATTTGCATAATAATTTTTCAGGAATTTTTCAGGAATTAAAAAATAACAAAACAGTAAAATTAGCCCAATTGTTTTGTATAGCGTAAAAGATGATGTTACGTCGAGTAAAAAGATTCCTAACTTGTCACGTTTAAAAATTGTGCACACTCGTGGAATAAGGCCAAACTTTGGTACTTAAAAATCTCCATAGGCGACACTTTTATTTTTTTTACAGGTTACCAGCTTGGAGTTACAGAGGAGGTCTAGTGCTAGAATTATTGCTCTCGCTCTAGTGCACGCGGCGATATATCACATGTGTGGTTTGAATGGAGTTTACATATGTGGGCGGGACTTAAGTGGGCATGAGCTTTTGAGCGTTAGCTACTGGGGACAGGGGCCTTTTAAGTATTTTTTTTATTTTTTATTTTACTTAATTTTTTGAAGATCGCTCCGTTGATCCCTGCTGAGCCACCGGATGACAGGGCGGTCTCCACACACTGTGCTTTTGAGTGTCAGATCTCCGCCCTCCCCTATGGGGGGATCAGATGAACATCCACAGATGGATGGAAAAATAGGGTTTTCCTCCATCTGCAGAATTGGAGGATTGCGGAACCGGGTGAGATTTGGTGTCAGCGGATCTTCGTCCGCTGACACCCGCAATCTCATAGGGACCAATGTATGTCCCTTTTTCATCCGTACACGGATGGATGAAAAAGCGGACATATGGTCCGCCCGTGTGAAAGAGCCCTTATACAGCTTTTAAACTCTCACATTACTCCATTTCAAGTAAACACAAAGTAAAAATAAATTTCCAAAAATACCCTACCATTATATGCGATACATGTACAGGTACCAAAACAAAAGGGAAACCTAGATAACATAAATATCACATATAAGCATCTGCAAACACACCATGAGATATTGTCATAGTGAATAATGTTGCGTTATATCAAATAACCATAAATAAATAACTATAGGTGTCCTTGTAAGAGAAAAATATATGATGAAAACACCTTTGTAAAAAAGCATTTTGAAAGAGCATTTTTGCATTTTAATTTGAGGGACTGTTTTCACTGTATATTTTTCTCTGTGGTTATTTATTTATGATGATTTGATGTGATATAGTACAACTGTTTTTTGTAAATACATGTACAGATGCCTATCCATTAGTTTCAGTTATCCATATTCTCCACAAAATCACTGTCCTATGCACATTTTAATACAGTATCCCTTATCTGATTAACCACTTTAGCCCCAGAAGGTTTTACCCCCTTCCTGACCATAGCACTTTTTACAATTCGGCACTGCGTCGATTTAACTGACAATTGCGCAGTCATGCAATGCTGTACCCAAACAAAATTTGCGTTCTTTTTTTCTCACAAACAAAATGGAAAAGATTTATGGCATTTATGGTTACTGAGTAACTCAGTTAACAAGTGTTTCACAATACGAGCACTGTATTTTTAAAAATCGGTGCTCGGTTTGCGAGTGTTGTCTCGCAAAACAAGCATAATTCAGGCCAAAGCGGTGTGTATTCCCTAAGCGTGTTCCAACTGTATGGGGATGTGACTGATGAGGGGAGGAGACAGATCAATGGACTCCCATCGTGAACTAAATCAAAACGAATAAAAATTTAGTAAAGACTAAATTGCACTTACAAGCATTGAAAAATCAAACGCCAGATACAATCCTTCCGGGTGGACGAATGGGGTTCCGCGTCACTTCTGGTCACGTCTAGCTCGTACCTTGCGCGTTACGTCAGGACACGTGACTTCATCAGAGGCTCTGTGAACCCCGTTCGTCCACCTGGAAGGATTGTATCTGGCGTTTGATTTTTTAATGCTTGTAAGCGCAATTTAGTCTTTATTACATTTTTATATGTTTTGATTTACTTCACGATGGGAGTCCTTTATTCTTTTGCTCTCCACTTTGTGACATCCTTTGGTAAGCCTCCATTTTCTTGAAGACCAGCATTGCGGATCTAGCCGAGAGGACGCATCAGCTTCCATACTCCCGATCTGCGGATCTATTCAAAGTGATTTTCCCATAGCAGGGAGGTAAGTGTTCTGTGAGCCCAGTGTTTGTAAAGACTTCCACATAGTATCTTTTATTATCCACTTCGTTGACAGTTGTTTATGGATGACATTTCTGTCCTTATTTATACACTCATTTGGACATTGTGATCACAGCTGAATTAGTTTCAGTCTCACTTTTGATTATTGGTTACTCATTAGGTTTGGACACATTGTTCAAGTGGTGGTTGTCAATATTTAGTATTGATCACTTTTATGTTTTGTTTGCATGTTTTTTCAATATTTGTTTGCATCTTTTTTCAGTGATATTGAGTTTCACTATTCAGTGCATATATTGCGCTCATCTCCTTTTTATCCATACCATTTGATTTGTTATTAGTAACAACATTAGATTTGAGCAGCAGTTTGATTGCACTTTTAGTTTATCAATTTTATACCTCACATTTTCACTATTGGCTAGTGCTTTAGACTCACTTTTCTATTAACCAATTAACTCTATTTCTACTGATGACCATTGGCATCATAAATTGATGATAATTCCAGAATTGTCGTCAACAGTGAAAAATATTGCTCACTTTTCTTTCTTTTCCTGTGGTGTTTCTATGAAGGGAAGAAACAAGGAATCTCCCCAATGGAGGCAGATAAAAAAAGAAGAGATTTTAGCTCTTCTCTACTCTATGAAAAATGAAAGGAAAAGCTTTTGGCTATACATACACGTTATTATTAACACAAAATTAAATTACATTCTTTAGACAGAACTCATATGTGCATTGGTAGCAAAAAGTACACTGTGTTTAAAAAAAGTAATGGGTTAGGAATGAAATGCATTCTTTCTGCCATGACCTTTGTCATGATCTCCATATCCAAATTATTTTTTTTGAGGTTTACAACCTTTTTAAAGCAATGAAAACAGCCTAACGCCTGCTGTTTTTATTGCTTTAAAGAGGTCGTAAACCCTGCAAGACAAAAGCAAATGAGCTAGTATCGCCCTGAATCGGCATTGACACTCTGAGTACACGGCAGACATCTTCCACCAGAGTTACTTCCGGGTTTGCGGCTCCAGCGCTGTGATTGGCTGGAGCCGTGATGATGTCACTCCCACACATGCACATGGGAGCTGCCGACCACGGCATGAGTCCTGAAGAAACGACACCGGCAGTCTGTTTCTTCAGTAAGCATGCAACGTTGATATCGGCAGCAGAGCATATTGAATATCTCCTAAACTGTGGAAGTTTAGGAGATATTCATGGTACCTACAGGTTAGCCTTGTTATAGGCTTACCCGTAGGTAAAAGTGGCATAACAGAGTTTACAACCACTTTAAGGCAACAAACAAATTGAAAATATACCACTAAAATGTTCTCTTCTTAGCTCTGCTATGTATATCAGCATATGTGAAATATGTGCTAAAGACAAAGGACACTGCCACGTGGAATAAGCACAGGTGCAGGGGAAATTAACGTAGTTTAGGAAATAATAATAATATAGTAGTTTCGGAAATAAAGAATCCACTGCAAACTGGTTGAAAATTGAAAAAAAAAAATTTGGGCTTTATTTAAAAAATTGATGATCTTTCTGATTTTAGTGGCACTAGCACTAGAATAAAGCTGGCCATCCATACCGGTAAGTAGAATTTGGTTTGAAATGTTTAATTTTAAAGACATTTGTTCAGTTTTCTAATTGCTAGTGGGATCATTTTCAAACACAGGGATCAGAAAATTTGAAGGAGCAAGATGGAAAATTATTCTCGAAAGTTTAAAGCAAACAAAGTTTTGAAGCACTTTCTAAGGACATTCACCCAGTCATGTAATGTACAATTACAACAAGAATTAAATCTGTGTAAAAGTTAAAAAAAGTAATGTGAAGCATAGCACATGTTTAACTTTATGTCTCTATGTAGGAGGAGATAAACACTAAGTGACCATGTTTATTCTTTGCTAAATAATAAAAACATCCTAACTCCTGCACTAAGTCTGATAAAGCAAAATGCTTTTGAAAGCAATAATGACATAGTTACAATAAATACCTTTTATAGTGCAAGTAACATTTGTGAGACAATGGGTAGTGGTGAATGTAGTGACTGCTACAAATAGCTCTTCATATACACAGTCAAGAAGCTTGTTCAGAACAAAAGCAGTCAGATAATACAGATGAATCACACAACAGTGATGAGGCTACAGGAAATCCTTTGAAATCGACATTACAAAGAATATTTATTTTATTTTGTAATCTATTTATTATTTAAAGGTGTGTTGTTCACTGAAGTTTTATTACATTTGATACAATTTCATATGGATGTTTCCTTTCACAAACACTTTGCGTGTCAGTGTATAATATTTTATTAATGTGATTTTCCTCTACTAGCAAACCAATTAGCTTTGATTCTGACAATTGTTTTTTTTTTTTTTTATTATTATCTTTCAGCTTGGCTCATGGAATCCTGTAACTGGTCTGAATGGATCTTTAACAGATAGAAAGCTAGAAAACAACATGCGAGGGGTAGTGCTTCGTGTGGCCACTGTGCTGGTAAGTCTCTTTTGTTATACAAGCTGAACTCCAGGCAGATATAAAAGGCACACAATATTGCAGCTCTATATTATTTAACCAACATTTTTTTCAATGCAATAAATGTATGTACCTCAATTTGAATTGATATTATCTTCTTGCAATTACCCTTTTCATCAGCACTCAGGCTGAAAGGGAAAGCAGGATAAGGACCCAAGCAGGTATGCTGCATGCAAATGTGAAAAAAAGGAAGATGCTGATAGAAGAAGAGAGTGAAGTAAGCAGAGGGATGACCTATTCAGTCTGCTGCTACTTTTTTTTTACTATCCAGTTATAAGGCTGGGGTTGGATAGATAACATTATCACATTGGTCTAAGCCATGGGATGAATGTCAGAAAACGTTTTCTGGTTCAAAAATATACAGCAGACATTTGGCCCTTGTGTATGTTGGTCTGTCTAACAGAAGGCGGCTCCTGTCGCACGTGCATGCTGGAAAAGCAGCAACCAACTGACTTCCTATCAGCGCTTTCAGCCAATGGCAGAGAACGCTGATTGGAGTGTTCTGGTGGGGGGCATTCCTGTCAGAACACAACAGCTCAGTGGGGGAGATCTCTGTACTTATATTACATAGTGAGTACAGCAGCTCTGACCGAAGCTAACAGTTTTAAAAAAAAAAAACTATACTGTGTACTAGGCTTTACTCTAAGTGGTGCTATCTAGCTGTGCTTTTTGAGAAAGTTATGTACTCTAAATCTCAGTTGTGGATGGACAAAAATAGACAATCATTGGTAGGTAAACAGGTCCCATATTTATGTATTTTATTTGTATATGTTGCTGTTTATAGGAAGTGGTTAAATGCTGAATATGCATTATATGCTAATAGCAAGAAACCATAGCTTTGGCACAACATTAGGGCTAATTACTAAAGGAGTTGCGAATGCCCACTCCAATATTTTATATGAATATGTACTTCAATTATGCAATCATGTGCATATAAAATAAGTGTAGAAGAATTTGCTTTTAACATTTTATATTTATACAATTTATCGAATGAACAGTCTCAATTAGAATTGGAAGTGAAGGGGCGCTGAAAACACAAAATCAATACAAAATTATGTGTATATATATACATTGAAATGTGAAAACACAAAATCAGTGTCCATACAATGAAATAAAATTATGTGTATATAAGCACCCAATATACATCAAAAATAACGAAATGTGAACCACCACCATAATCTATCGATATGGCTCCTTACAAAGTAATCTTTTAATTAAAAAAGAATATACTGCTTATGTATGGGTGACTCAGAGTGAACTAGATGTCCAACCATAGGAACAGAAAGGCAACATAGTGAAGTATTGTTTATTAAATATAATAAAAAGTAAATGAATGGCTGCTTATATTGTGCCCTGATCCCGGCACTGAGCTTTAAAAAGTCCAATCGAACCCGCGGATCGGAGTGCTATCCGTCGCGCTGGTAGTCTCACTGGCCGGCGTACGTTCTACTGTAAGCACGTGGATTCGGAGAAGGATCGAAAGTCCGTCGCATGCTAGTATAGTCGGCGTGCGTTCCACCTCGGAAACCACGGACTCGGAAATCGGAAGTGGTAGGAAAAAGCGTGACTGGTTAGCGCCTCGACGTACGTTTCGTTGTTTACGTCAAGGATGACGTAAACAACGAAACGTACGTCGAGGCGCTAACCAGTCACGCTTTTCCCTACCACTTCCGATTTCCGGGTCCGTTGGTTTCCGACGGTGGAACGCACACCGACTAGTGGAACTAGCAGTGCGACGGACTTTCGATCCTTCTCCGAATCCACGTTGCTTCGACGATAGAATGTACGCCGGCCAGTGAGACTACCAGCGCGACGGATCACCGTCCTACATCCGAATCCGCGGGTTCGATTGGATATCGAATATACGCTTTAAAGCCTCAGTGCCGGGATCAGGGCACAATCTGAGTAAGCAGCCATTTGGCATGTTACTTTTTATTATATTTTAATAAACAATACTTCACTATGATTGCCTTTCTGTTCCTATCTATATGAATGTTGGATCATCTGACGTGCCTATCCGGATCATTCTGAGTCATCCCATTGACATAAGCAGTTTATGACTTCTTTTTTAATTAAAAGAGTCTACTAGTATTGGTAAGGAGCCATTTCTATCGATCACATCGGGTGCAAATATATGGTGGTGGTTCCAGAACTGCAATATCTACGTTATTTTTGAGCTGAGATATACCATTGGGTGCTTATTATTTAGAACTATTGGGACTTTTCTTTTATTTCATTGTATGGACACTAGTTCACTCCACTAATAATATATGATTTTTGTAATAATAGATTGCACATTTCAATGTATATATATACACATAATTGTGTATTGATTTTGTGTTTTCAGCGCCCCTTCACTTCCTACTTGTATTTTTCACACACTGAAATTTTTTTTAGGTGGCAGCTCTTAAACTGGTATATTTAATATATTTAGGTTTAATTACACGTAATTCTACCCACTAGTTGGGAGAATTAACATTGTTTTTCTGTGGCGCAAATTATACACATTTTCCTCACGAACATTCTCAATTGTTTTAATAATTTAACTTTATAGTATTGTTAATGGAAACATCCTTACCTAACAGAGAAACTCAGAATATTTTCTAGCTGTAAATTATCTACAAATTTTGTGGGTAAATACAAATATTATGTAAGATAAAGAATGCAGTTTAAATGAAGTATTTTACCTAGATATTTTAATATTTTATCTTAGATAAATAATAAATTACCTCATGCTCCTTTATTTTCTCTATTATGCTGCTACTTATTGTGAGGGCTTGTTTTTAAAAATACCTATAATTACAAAAGTTGTTCATTATCACACAATTGCTAAACAGCCTTTCAAATGGTTATTTCAAATTTTTAAAAACATCTAATTCACATTTCATATATTATTTGCAGTCTGAAGATATCTGCTAATGGTTGATCAGGCATTATAACCATAACAATGTGCAAATAATTAGGTCCAAATCCACGTATCATTGTATGATAGATTTATATTTATGGCTGCCTTTGGAATGATGGTTATCCAAGTTAACCTTATTGTTCTTATTTATCTGTGTTCTCACCAATCCTAATCAAGCAAAGAAAATACAATCAGGTTTATTTAAAGAAATAGAGAATTCTGACTATGAAAAGTTAATTTGAATGTTCACTATAAATGTTCATTTAGCTATGTGAGCAAGATGGTGATGTGTTTTATGTACAAGTGAAATTGAATTGCTTTTATATCTTTTTGTACACGGTTGGGCATTGAAAGTAAATGTCTTATCTAATAAGCTAAATGAAAATTAACTTTGTAAAACAAACATTTACTATCATCCAGTTCTCCTTTATAAATCAACCTTTCTGATTATAAAATATCTACACATATACAGTAAAGACCAAAAGTTTGGACACACCTTCTCATTCCAAGAGTTTTCTTTATTTTCATGACTATGGAAATTGTAGATTCACACTGAAGGCATCAAAACTATGAATTAACACATGTGGAATTATATACATAACAAAAAAGTGTGAAACAACTGAAAATATGTCATATTCTAGGTTCTTCAAAGTAGCCACCTTTTGCTTTGATTACTGCTTTGCACACTCTTGGCATTCTCTTGATGAGCTTCAAGAGGTAGTCACCTGAAATGGTCTTCCAACAGTCTTGAAGGCACCCCCACACCATCACACGTCCTCCTCCATGCTTCACGGTGGGAACCAGGCATGGAGTCCATCCGTTCACCTTTTCTACGTCGCACAAAGACACAGTGGTTGGAACCAAAGATCTCAAATTTGGACTCATCAGACCAAAGCACAGATTTCCACTGGTCTAATGTCCATTCCGTGTGTTCTTTAGCCCAAACAAGTCTCTTCTGCTTGTTGCCTTTCTTTAGCAGTGGTTTCCTAGCAGATATTCTACCATGAAGGCCTGATTAACACAGTATCCTCTTAACAGTTATTCTAGAGATGTGTCTGCTGCAAAATGTGGCTACTTTGAAGAACCTAGAATATGACATATAGTTTCACACTTTTTTGTTATGTATATAATTCATAGTTTTGATGCCTCCAGTGTGACTCTACAATTTTAGTCATGAAAATAAAGAAAACTCTTGGAATGAGAAGGTGTGTCCAAACCTTTGGTCTGTATTGTATATATATATATATATATATATATATATATATATATATATATATATATTGGAATGCCAATCAGAGGAAAAAGTATTACAAATATTAAAATGATTCATATAAATGGAGTGGGCCATGTATGGACAGTTTGGCAATCTGGCTTGCATAAGGACCAGCATTTGTAAGGAGTCACTATCATTTTATTTATTATCACATTAATCATGTATTACTAATACTACTATTGCTGCTTCTACTATGACACATGAGGATTGATTTATTAAAACTATACAATCAATCAGGTTTCACTTTCCATTTTATGTAAAATGTATTATATAATATTATAAGAATGTATATAATATAAAAATATATATATAATTTAAAAAAGTTCCTCCATGTCCATGAATCAGCCACATAGTGGTAATAGTAGTATACTTTAAATGTTCTTTATCAAGGGCAAGTAAAAAAACATATCATGGTAATGACCCAAGTATAGGAAATGGGAAAGTCATCTGTTAGGCCTCGTACAAACGACCGAGGAACTCGTCAGAAAAGACACATCGTTTTCCTCGATGAGTTCCTCGTTAGGCTTGTCGAGAAACTTGACAAGCTGTCTTTGCATACACACAGTCAAGACCAAATCTCCTCGTTCTCAAACGCGGTGACTTCAACACATACGACAGCAGGGGAAGTTCGATTCCACTGGTACAACCCTTGGGGCTGCTTTTGCTAATCTCATGTTACTGCGTGTTAGGTAAAAGTTTGATAAGAGACATTTGCACTTTTCAATCTGTTACAGCGTGACAAATGTGCTATTTCCATTACAAACGCTACTTTTACCAAAGGTGCGCGGGTTTCTAAGCATACACACCAACGTGTTTCTCGTTGAAAACTAGCCCGACGAGGAACATGATGAGGAAATTGAGACTCCTGTCGAGGAAAAAGAGAACTTTCTCTCTTTTTTCCTCGTCGAGTTCTTTAACAGTTTTCTCGATGAAAAGCATACACACGACCGGTTTCCTCAGCAAAAAAAGCTCTCCCACCAAGTTTCTTAATGGATTCTGTCGAGGAAACCGGTCGTGTGTACGTGGCCTAATACTACTTACATACAAACTGATAAGAACTCACTCCTAATGCCGCGTACGCACGAACGGTTCGTCTGATGAAAATGGTCCGATGAACCGTTTTCATCGGACTAACTAATCGTGTGTGGGCCCCATAGTTTTTTTTCCCATCGGTGAAAAAACTTAGAACCTGTTTTAAAATTATCTGATGGTTAAAAAAACGATAGAAAAAAAACATTGTCTGTGGGCAAGTCCATCGGTTAAAAATCCACGCATGCTCAGAATCAAATCGACGCATGCTCAGAAGCATTAAACTTAATTTTCTCAGCACGTTGTAGTGTTTTACGTCACTGCGTTCTGACACAAACTGATTTTTAACTAATGAAAGTCAGCTTCATCGGGTATCTGATGAAAAAAATCAATCGGTCCGTTTTCATCTGATAAACCGATCGTTTCTATGTGGCAAAACTCTTCACTGGTAAATATGACTGCTCAGCTTAGAGACTGATACACCAGAAAATATAACTGTATTGCAAAATTTTAAATACGTGCATGCTTTGCAACTGCATCAGATAATCTAGCTACACAAATTGTTTTGGTGACAAAATACACAATATTCTACAAAAACGTGAGACAATGTGGTCATTATCAGGATATTATGCCTGTTTTCAGTTATTTATTTTCCCTGGCCACTCTTGATGTGATTATAAGAAAAAAAAAATGTTTTATATATCAAAATAAATAGGTATATAGATAGATTGTTACATACATAGATAATACATAAATAGGTATATAGATAGATTGTTACATACATAGATAATACATATGTCCCGTTTAGTTGTGCATTTTAAAGCAGTTACATGGCTTTGTAGTTATTTTGCCATAGGGATTCCAAGAGAGGAGATGAAAACATGTTGTGATTTACACTTGCAGCTCAACCTGTAAAAACTATTTGTTAGAGAAATTTCAGAATGACATGATTGCCTATCATTCCAAAACATGTTTATCACAACTTATACCTCGACTTCAGCTTTTAGTTTATTTTTCTTATTTCCTTACACAATTACTTCTCCTTTCACTTACTTCCCACACACATTAATAGGTTATTGACTGTGTGTGGATGAAAAGGATTTTAAAAAGTCACTTCTTAATGAAGACTGCTGAGCCCAGTCAATGCAGTGGAATCAAGCCTTCTTTTGCCGATATTAGATCAATGTGGCATTTTCCATTAAATAAAGGTTTTATCAATATGGCTCCATTTCAGAGAGGACAAAAAGCAAATTAGTTTGTTCTATACACATTGATATTACTAATTTATGCCTTTTTAAATTCATCTAAGAAAGGAGAGAAAGACCTTGGAAATGTAATGATGTCGAGATGCCTTTGTTACATTGCTTTGCTGTCTGTCACTCTGTAAATGATTTCAACTTGGCATAATTTACTTTTTGCTCCATATAACAGATAACAGATTTTGTCACTTCAAACACTTGATTTAGATGTTAATGCAAAAAAAGTGCATAAATACAATATTGCTTGCATAGTTTTGTTTTCCACTTATTCCATGTAGAGGACAGCTAACTGAAATTGTAATTTGTTTTGAGTAATGTAGCTCAATGCTATTTGAAAAAATTCAAACTTTGTATTTTCTTTCATCATCCAAAATTTTTGTAGTGGGTTTGAGCAGTAGGATATGTAGTCCACTATATTTACACTGGACGCATGTGGCTTTCCCATTGATTTTCTATTCAAATATGCAAATGAGGGAGATACACCGATTAACAAACGTACTTGCGCTCGGTGCATGATTTAAGCAGTGTGCGTAAGTTTTACGTCCGGCATAAAGTTATTCCCCATAGATGAGGCGCAACCCATGCAAAGGTATGGACCAGGGAACACAAGCCTACGTATTTTACATTGGACGTCTGTGAATATGGGCCGACGTGGGTCTGACTGGGTGTAGGTTATGTTCACGGCGTACACAGTGATCAGGCGTATCTTAGGCAGTTGTTCCGACGTGGTTGTACGCATGCACACTGGGAAACATCCATGTCCCGACACATAAGCAGTTCATTTTAAGTACTTGTCTGGCACCCGGCCCATCATTTGCATGGGGGTCACGCTTCATTAACATGGATCACGCCCACTTCCAGCCCACTTTCACCTACTTCCACTTACGCCAGCTTACGCCTATGAAATATACGCTACGCCGGCGCAGAGTTGGGAGCATTTGCTTTGTGAATTCCATGCTTGCCTCTCCAAGCTGCGCCGGCGTAGCGTAAAAGAGATACGCTACGGTGGCATAAATATGCGCCGATGTATGTGAGTCAGGGCCAAGATGTTTTTGTTGTGTGCTCTAAGCCAGGGTTTATTTTAATAGTATAACACCCAGATTGGGTTAAATTTAATTTAATATTATTTTTATTCATTCATTCTTCTTTATGACATTACTAAAAGTTCTGATCATGCTTAGTCTTCTTTATTTCAGAGCCTCTATTTGCACTGCTAGGTATCTTCCTTGTGTATTAGGATCCAGTTGTTATAATTCACTGCAGAGGGGTAGGTTGAATGTCAAATATAGAAAAACTAGGAAGGGTAGGTAATTTATGCTGATGTTCTGTTGTGCTTAAAGAGCAACTTTACCCATAACAACTTAAAAAAATAATAATGTTCTTTAGCATGGAACATACATTACACAATAATAATTATACTACCAAAATGTGTGTGTGCTAATTTGTCCCTGTTTCTTCTTGCTGGAAGCTGCCATTTTGCTGAAGCTCAAAGTCCCTGAGCGGAATTAAATCATAAAGCAAAACTAAACCCATTGATTTAGCAGCTTCAAAAAAAGTTACATTCTTGGAATGCCAGGATTGCTAACTGTCATATTTGCTTATTTGTTTTCTCAACCAAACTGTTAAACCATCAAATAGCTGGTGTCATAACTGATCACATGTGCAGCACCATTGCAGTTGTAGATCAATCAGAAGCAGCTTCCATGATAAACAAGATGGTTTAATTCCACTTCAAGGCTGTCAGCAGATTGGCCTCTACAAACTCAGCAGCGCCTAAAAATGCATAAAATGGAGAGCAACTGAGCATGTGCAGAGCAGGGTGAGACAGTGTATTACTGGATTTAAAAAAAATAGACACCACTGTTTTATATAACTATACCTGCAAAAGGGGCCAGCAGGACTTAATTTTCTGAATAAAGTGACACAAAAATTTACAGTACAGAAAACAGATATAAATAATACATGCTAAAACTTGCTGATAATGTTTGCATCCTTCTCCCTAGCAGTATTATGTATACTGCAAATTAGAAAGAAAGTAATGAGTGAAATGTTTTTTGTTTTTATGAGTAATGCCGCATACACACGATCGGAAATTCCGACAAGAAAATCGTGGATTTTTTTTCCGACAGAATTTTGGAATCTTCTCTCGCTGGAATTCTCTCTCCAATTAGCATCAATATAAAGATACCATAGTATTGTTGTGTGTCATGCCCGACCCAAGGGGGGAACAGCGTATGTAAAGCACAGCGGGCACTTTGGACACTATTTGAACATTGTATTCTTCACCTCATTTGTGATTGAATGTCCATTCAGCATTTGTTATTGCAGTAGATATATACTGTATATATTGGGGTATTTTTTTTTTGCACACATTTAAAGTAGTCACTCATTTTTTTGTTATTGAGTCTTGGATGCTTTGTCATTTTATTTAAAATTGAAGGTTCCATAATAATTTTTTTACACTTTTTGCACATATTGAGTTTTTTTCAGAGAGGCATTTATTAAAATGACATTTATTTTCACATATATTGTAATACAGTACCGGCTGCTGATCCAAAATAATTAGATCCCATATCCGTGGTGTGGATTTATTATACATTTATCAATGTTGTGAATGATAACTGTCACATTGTCATCATCTACCAAACTGTCAAGCCATCAAATTGCTGGTGTCATAAGTGATCAAGTGTTCAGCACCATGGCAACTGCAGATCAAACAAAGGCTAATATAGTATTTTCCTTGAATGAAAAGGAGAGGAGGGTTTAGTTCCATTTTAACTTTTTAAATCATTAATGGTATGCATATGTTCATTTAAAACAGGAGAAAAACTCAAAGAATCCTATGCAGTTTGAAGCTTGTGAAAATCATTTATGACATGTTACATAATATTAAAGGTTTGCATAACAAAGAATACATTATGCTAGGTGAAAATCATTTACAGAGAGTAAAAAGAAAGCAGAGCAACCAAGGCATTTAGATGCTAATACATTTCCAAGGCCTGCCTTTTCTTTGGTAGATGAATTTATAAAAAGGCATACAAAAAGGCGTATTATCAGTTGGATCCTGTCATTTGTTTGACAATGTGAGTCCTTCTGGAAGTAAGTACATTCCTGGTTTTCAGTGACAAACATATAAAAAATATTGACTGACTCATAAAAAAGTCAGAGGGGACATTCTTGAGATGTAATACAACATAGAAACCCCAGTTTTATTAGCAGAAAACAAATTCTTCTCATTTAGAATTCTTGCATCATAAGGCATAACTGTATGTGTATAAGTGTATGTTTTTCGTCGAGGAAACTGTTGTGGTTCTCGACGAGAAAAAAAAAAAAAAACAAGTTCTCTTTTTCTCGTCAGGAGTCTCAATTTCCTTGTCGTGTTTCTCGTTGGGCTGGTTTACAACAAGAAACACGTTCATGTGTATGCTTAGAAACCCGCGCATGCTCAGAATAAAGTATGAGATGGGAGCGCACCTTCGGTAAAAGTAGCATTCCTAATGGAGATAGCACATTCGTCACGCTGTAACAGACTGAAAAGCACAAATAGTCTCTTACCAAACTTTAACTTAACACGCAGTAACATGATATTAGCAAAAGCAGCCCCAAGGGTTGTGCCAGTGGAATTGAACTTCCCCTTTAGAGTGCCGCTGTACGCGTTGTACGTCACCGCGTTTGAGAACGACGAGATTTTGTCTTGACAGTGTGTACGCAAAGAAAGCTTTACAAGATTCTCAACAAGCCTGACAAGGTACTCGTCGAGGAAAATTATGTTTCATTTACGACGAGTTCCCTGGTCGTGTGTACGAGGCCTCAGTATAGCCTGTGTTATTGTATGTGTCTGCTTTTGGAACTAGTCGTAATGCCATGTAAGTTTTAATTACCGTATTTATCGGGGTATACTGTGTTCCGGCATATAACGCACACCCCAAGCTTAGCAAGGTAAAAAAGGAAAAAAAGAAAACTTACATTTTTGCACTGCGTCCATCTGCGGCCTTGTCTGGCGTCCATCTGCAACCTTTTGGGTGTCCGTCTGCGGCTTCCTTGCGCTGGGTCCGTCTACGGCTTTGGAGGTGTCCGTCTCCATCCAGCATGTCCGTTTGCGGCCTCCATCCAGGTGAGCGTGTCCGGTGTTCGTTTTTGGATTTTGGAGTGAGCCGAGAGGAGCCGGATTTCCTGTATGTTCAGCTCCTCTCGGCTTGCCTCGGCTTCTCTCGGCTCCTCTCTCGTGGCTGCGGGTGGAGCCGAGCCTGGCCGAGCCTAGCCGAGTGTGCAGTACACTAGGCTCGGCTCTCGGAGAGACATCGGAGATCGGCGTATATCGCGCACCCACAATTTCCCCCTGATTTTAAGGGGATAAAGTGCGCGGTATTCGCCGATAAATACGGTAATCATCTCATCTCAGTCCTCTCTGATTCAATGAGGTCATTTTTACTTTCCATTTATGATTCATCTATAGTAGTTTGGTGTGCTCATTGTAGTCAGGAATAAAATAATGAGGGTGGAAACTTTTGGTAATTGATTACAACAAAGAACATTCTTAATAGCAGAATGGTATAGAGCAAATTATTATTGACTGAGCTGTAATGGGCATATTTTGCGTACTGCCTGCCATTGGTGTCTGGCAGAATGACATATTTTTGAAAATTCTCTCTGGAGGAAATGAGAGAAACACAAGGTCTGGAAATAATAGCTAGAGTTACAAAATGTTATGGACCATATATATCACTATATTATGGGGGGGGGATTTACTAAACCTGTAGCACACAGAATCTGGTGCAGCTGTACATAGTAACCAACTAGTTTCTAATTGCAGCTTGTTTATTTAGGTTTTGACAATAAAACCTAAAAGCTGGTTGGTTACTATACTAGATTCTGTGTGCTGCAGTTTAAGTTAAAAAAATAAAACAAAAAATATATATATTTATATATATATAGATATAGATATATCTATATACTGTATTTATTGGCATATAACACTCACTTTTTTACCCTGAAAATAGAGGGTAAACTGTGCCTGCGTGTTATACGCAGGGGGCTGTGGAAAGTATTTTTCCTGAAACTTCCCTCTTAAAGTTAGGGTGCGTGTTATACGTTATACGTGTTATACGCCGATAAATACGGTATATATATATCACCAATTCTACAGGGGACTTGTGAGAGTGTGAAAAGTGCCCAAGTGTAAGGCGGCGTACACACGTACGAGAACCTCGACGGGCGGAACACATCGTTCCGCCCGTCGAGGCTCTCGGCCGGCCGTCGAAATCGGCGACCCGCCCGTCGGGAATGGCAACCAGCCATTCATCCAGGCGGGCCGTCGAGCAAATAGAGAGCCTGCTCTCTATTCGCTCGACGGGATTCCCGACGGGCGGGGCGAGCCAGGAGCGTACACACGGCAGAGGTTCTCGCTGGAATGCAGCTTCCAGAGAGGTTCTCGCTGGTTTCTAGCGAGAACCTCGGTCGTGTGTACGCCGCCTCAATCCTCATTTGTATAATTAAGCTTAGTTATGCGCCAAAGGTATTGTATGCGAAAAAATTGAGTTACACCATTTAAAAAAAAAAATATTTTTCTTCACCTATTAACATACAATTGTTTTCTGTATTCCCTGGGCACTTAAAAGGTTTTAAGGCAGCTCTAGGTCACAGGCTATGCAAAATGTTTCCTTTTTATGTTGTGAAAGTATGTTAGTAATGAATAGGGGTTATTTACTAAAGGCAAATCCACTTTGCACTACAAGTGCAAAGTGCACTTTAAATTGCACCGAAAGTGCACTTGGAAGTGCAGTAGCTGTAAATCTGAGGGGTTGATCTGAAATGAGGAGAAGCCCTGCTGATTTTATCATCCAATCATGTACAAGCTAAAATGCTGTTTTTTATTTTCCTTGCATGTCCTCCTCTGATCTACAGTGACTGCACTTGAAAGTACACTTTTAAGTGCAATTTGTACTTTTAGGGGCAGATTCTCATACATCTCTGCTTTTTGTGCGGAGCGTAGCGTAACCCATTTACGCTATGCCTCCGCACTTTTTACGGGCAAGTGCTGTATTCTCAAAGCACTTGCTCCGTAATTTGCGGTGGCGTAGCGTAAATGGGACGGCATAAGGCCGCGTGATTCAAAGTAGGACGGAGGGGGCGTGCTGTATTTAAATTAAGCGCGCCTCCGTGCCGAACGAACTGCGCATGCGCCGGCCGTAAACATAGCCCACTGCGCATGCTCCATAGTATGCCGCAAATACATTGATTTTGACGGCAACGTAATTAACGTAGAGACCTATTCGGGACAAGTTATGTAAACGACATTAACGACAGAAAAACACAACGCTGTCCCGACGTCCATACTTAACATGGCTTATGCCGGACCTACGCAAGGTTACCCCTCATATAGCAGGGGTAACCTTACGCTCACGTAAACTATGATGACGGCGCGCAAATACGTTCAGGAATCGGCGTATAACGCTCATTTGCATATTCGATGCAAAAATAAACAGGAACGCCACCTAGTGGCCAGCGTAACATTGCAACTTAGATCCGACGGTGTAAGTGACTTATGCAAGTCGGATCTAAGCAAAATCTATGCGTAACTGATTCTAAGAATCAGTCGCATAGATACCCAGGGCCAGAAACAGAGATACGACGGTGTATCTGGAGATACACCGTCGTATCTCAGCTGAGAATCTGGCCCTTAGTTTGCACTTGTAGTGCAAAGTGGAGTTGCCTTTCGTAAATAACCCCCAGTGTGTTCTTTACATTATGTATTATGCAAGTCTGGCCCAGGCTAGTTAGAATCCACATATACAAACACCATGACAAACTTGCATGAGATGCTTCAAAAGGTATTTGCATCAATTTATTCTGTACTGTACCTGTATGTTTGTCAGGTTTAATTTTGGTACACAACTGTTTGTACAAGATGGAAATGTCCATTCAAATGAATATAAAGTGATAGAGAGATTAATTTTCTTAGCAGACTTTAAAAAAAGTAATTCCACTTTTGGTGAGAAAAAAAAAAAACACTCCTCCCTGGGTGATCTATGTACATTGCAAGGATTTTGAAAAACTTTGCTTCAGATTCCTACCTTTTGTTATTCTGTGTCCATATGCTAGGTGAATCATCAGCTGCTGCACTACTGGAAAAATCATTAAGCTAATCACAAAATTTTGTAGAAATTCCATACACCATATATATTTCTTTTTAATTTGCTATTTACTCCCCCAACCAAGGTGGAATAATATCATATCTCCCTTCAGTATTATTTTGCTGACAACTGTAAAAATGTAGATGTCTCTTTACCATTTGTCCCAGTGACGACGACAACTAGGTAAAAAAATAATAGGTATTTTCTCCCAAAATGGGAATACATATTACAATAACATTTTGAACAAAATACAAGTTTTTCCCCACTTGACACAAAACTGGGGGAAAAAAGCTTTGGATGGAGCTTAATTTTAAGATACTGGTTTTTATAATAGAAAATTTGAGTTAAAAATCCCTGTGAAACAATAGTGATTTGTTTGTTAATTTTAGAAGTGTTATTAAAGAATGTATGTATTTATTGAGAACATATATATTTTAGGCTCTTTGAGCAAGAAACCCTTTTTAGATCATGAATCCTCGTGAGCTTCCAGATTTTTTCAGCTAATAAAATAATATGCTAAAATTGAATCAAATAATAACTACACAATAATAAAAGTAAATTTGTTGTTCTAAAAAATAATGTTAATTCATCATTTTCACAAAACATAGGCTTGCAGAAACGCTAATCAATTATGTAAAATACCAAAAAATATCTAAAAATACATCTAATTAACTAACATGAAATACTTCACAAACTATGAACTTGAAGGGGTGCACCAGTTTGCATAAAGTGAATTTCATTAATGGCAGATAAATATTTATAGATTTGGTAATGAATTTAGAAAGCCTGGGCACTGACACAAACAGATTACTTAGATCTGGGCAACACCAGTGATAAATTATTTTTCAAGAGCAATTAACATCTTATCTTGCTGAGCGCATGAGAGATTGTTTACGATTATCACCACGTTTTTATATGATTACAGGCGGTGCTCCATGTATTGTGCCATTTTTTACACAGCAGTCAAGGAGCTTTTAAAACACTACTCAGCTTGATTTGGAAAGGCTCTTAATAGAGACTGGACCAGCTGAAAGAACCTTTATAAGACACTTTTACAGTTATTATTTATGTGGCACACAGAAATGGTGTCATATTTTCTAAAAGTATATATATATATATATATACATATATATATACAGTATATAAAGAGGGAGAAAGAGAGAGAGGGAGATAGTACCTTAAATAATTGAATTCTGCTTTAATAAAGTTGTCACTATATTTATAAATGTTCACACTTGTAGACAGATTTACTAAAGGAAATAAACAAGAGCACACATAAACTGTGAGCGTACGATTGGATGGTGTGCCCATATGTCAGTGAACATACGTGAACATTATTTCTAATGTCATTTTGACTCAAGAATGTGTCTTATTGTACAGGTATGTGCTATGTGCATAATCAGGTCTACTTATTCCTGTAATGGTAATTGCACAAACAAAAAATAAATAAAAAATATTTAAATAAAAAGAAAGTGTAGACAGGCTTTCTATGCAATGCTTTATTTTGGTGGTATTTGATCACCTCTGCGTGGTTTTTTTTTGCGCTATAAACAAAAAAAGAGCGACAATTTAAAAAATATATATATATATATTTTTTACTTGTTGCTATAATAAATATCCCAATCTTTTTTTAAAAAAAAAAATATTTTTTTTTCACAGTTAAGGCCGATACATATTTGTCGACGTATTTTTGTAAAAAAAAAAAATCGCAATAAGCGACTAGTTTGCGCAAAAGTTATAGTGCCTACAAAATGGGGAACAGAATTATGATTTTTTTTATTATTTTTTTTTACTAGTAATGGCGGCGATCTGCGATTTTTATTGCAACTGCGATATTGCGGCGGATATATCGGACACTTTTGACACAATTTTGGGACCATTCACATTTATACAGCGACCAGTGCTATAAAAATGCACTAATTACTGTATAAATGTGACTGGCAGGAAAGGGGTTAACACTAGGGGGTGAGGAAGGGGTTAAATGTGTATCCTGGGTGTGTTTTAACTGTGTGGGGGGTAACTGGGGGAGGTGACCGATGCTGTGTCCCTATGAACAAGGGATACAGATCGGTCTCCTCTTCGCTGACAGCATGTGGAGCTCTGTGTTTACACACAGAGCTCCACGTCCCTGCTGTCATCTTCTTGTTTTCCCACCGATCTCATGTACCCGACGGACATCGCGGCCGCCAGGTACATGCATCGGATCCCCAGCGATGCGGCGGGACAGTGTTTACCCGCGGGTAATGCACAAAAATCACGTCCAAAGATGTCTAGTTGGCGCCTCAGGTCCGCGCTGTTGACGTATTATGTCAATAGCGCGGGTCTGAAGTGGTTAATCTGTATTCCAATCAACAAAGAATGGAATCTTCCAAACATGTGGACAAACATTTTTGTACAGTTCACTGAGGCTTTTTATTAAAGAGGAGTTCCACCTAAAAAATAACTTTTTTTTATTCCACTCCCCTCCCCCTTACATGCCACATTTGGCATGTAATTTTTTTTGGGGGGGGGGTGGGGGGCTTCAGTAGGAGTGGGACTTCCTGTCCCACTTCCTGCTTCCGCCGAGGGGCTGGTTAGGCGATTAAGCCTTAATCGCCTACACCAGCCCCTCCCTGTAGGTGATCACATGGGACACTGACAGGTCCCTTGTGATCGCCTCTCCAATCAGCGGCGAGCCGCGCCGCGCGTGCAAGCGCAGTGCGGCTCGCGCATGCGCAGTGGGTGCCCACAGTAGGAATGGAGACGCCGGCTGGGGAGGGGGGGAGAGGAGCGCAGCCCCGGTCGGCGCGTCGCTGGAACGCAGGACCAGGTAAGTGAGTGTTTATTAAAAGCCAGCAGCTACACTTTTTGTAGCTGCTGACTTTTAATAAACACAATTTTGGGCTGGAACACCCCTTTAAGTATGTTTTTTACAGCCTTCTTTAATAATAGCCATGCACATGTAATGTTTTTTTTTTCTGAAATTGCTGACAGCACTTAGATAAATCTAAAAACCATACAAAAATGTTTTTATTTTTATTTTAGGCATGTCACAGCTAAGATGTTGTAAAATCTGAAGATATTTCATACATTGATAGCAGTGAATCTTTATTAATAAACTCATGTAGGTTTACTGTGGTTTGTGCACAGACATTCACACACAGTTTGATTGAGTTCTGTGCACATAGATTTAATGTGTACATTGGTAAATCAGATCCAATATTTGAGTCAATTTAATCTTAAGCTCTGGAAGGTTTTACTCCCTTTAGGACCAGACCATTTTTTTCAGCACTGCGCACATTTTTCAGACAATTGCATGGTTATGCTACAGTGTACGCAAATTACATTTTTATAATTATTATTATTTATTTTTTTAATTCTTTATTTAAAGATGTGTCACAGATACAATAAAGCGGTAACTTCACAGAATCAACAATAAACTTGCGAGGTATTATCCATACTCTTTGCCTAATCACAAAACGGCCACAAAAAGAAAAAGGAAAAAGAACGGCCGAAAAAATACAGATATGTAAATACAAGACGTTCCTATTTCCCTGGGGAATAACCCCCCAGGCAGGTCCACCTGGGGTGAGCCCACTCGGGGGGGCGGGGTACCCTTAAACCGTCAGGGAGTTCCACCATATCATAGAGGGAAGTCTAAAACTGGGTAAAAAGTGTTATCTTGAACACACCACATTTTCAATTATCTGAGGAGAATTGGAAGAGAAACAGGAAAGAAGAAAGAAAGAAAGAAAGAAAGAAAAAAGAAGAAAAAAGAAAAAAGGGGGAGGGGAATGGGTGGTCACCAACCAGAGAAAGGCGTCCCCTGCATCAGTCAGGCAGCAGAAGCTCCCATAAAAAACAAAAGGATAGACTCAACTAGGTATATTGGAGGTATTCATCCGAGAAGCGAAACAGGGTATCCATCTAGACTTGTGTTCCTCAGACTTATCCTGCAATTCCGCTGTCAGCTCCTCCATCTGTTCTATGTCTTTCACTCTCGCGAACCATTGGGCCACCGTTGGGGCAGACTGTTGTTTCCACAAAGGCGGGATGCACGCCCGAGCGGCATTAAGGAGGTGTTTGAGAAGGGATTTATGGTATCGTTTCCTGGACAATGGGGTAAGGTTAAGCAGGACAGCCGCTGGGTCATCCTGCAGCAAAAAGTCAGTAAGCATGTGTATGAGTTTAAGCACTGGTTGCCAGAAAGTGGCAAGTGTAGGACACTCCCAGAAAATATGGAGAATTGTACCCGAGTGGAGGCCACATCGCCAGCAATGGTCTGTCTGAGGGGGGAATATTTTTGCTAGAACCGACGGGGTCCTATACCAACGCGTCAGAATTTTGTACGTGGTTTCCTGGTATCTACTGCATAGGGAGGATTTCTGCGCAAAGAAAAGTATCCTCTCCTTTTGAGGTTCAGTAAAGGTGACCTGGAGGTCTCTCTCCCATTTCGCTACGAACGGAGGATCCGATGTAGCTTGGAGGTCTAACAAGCATTTGTACGAGGTTGATAAGGACCTCCGAATTGGACCCTCTCCCAGGCAGAGCTCCTCAAAAGAGTGGAGCAGACAAGTGAAAAGAGCCGGGCTAGGCAGTGATCTAAGAAAGTGTGATAACTGCAATATTCTCCAGTGGTTCAATGTAAGAGGGGCCCCTCCTGAAAGCAACGCCTCCGGAGATACCCACCCATGCGGTCGCAAAAACCGCGAGGCTCTCAAAAGTCCCAACTGACTCTGCGATACGAAGGCCGGATCTGTTAGACCGGGCAAGAACCCAGGATGCCCTACGATTGGTGTCAATGGAGAGGGGAAACTGCTCAACTTAGAGAGTCGGAAAAATCTGTCTACCTCCATCAAAGTGGGTTTATAATTTTTTTTAACACAAAAATAGAGCATGCTTTTGGTGGTAATTGATCACCACTGGGTTTTTGTATTTTTATTATATAAACGAAAAAAGAAAGTTTTGAAAAAGAAAAACAATATTTCTAATTTCTTTCATAAAACGTATCCAGTAAAAAATAATCCTCAATTACAATTCTTCATAAATTGAGGCCAAAAATAATCCTCAATTACAATTCTTCATAAATTGAGGCCAAAATGTGCTCTGCTACATCACTTTGTAATAAAAAAAATCCCAGTAAGTATATATTAATTAGCTTGTGAGAAAGTTATAACATCTACAATCTATGGTCTATATACTAATATACATAGACATGCACACAGGGTTTGCCAGGTGTGCACAGACACACCCTAATCACTCTGTGCAGCACAGATTCCCCCTACTGCCCTGGCTCCCATCTTTCCCCCCGCAGCACTGCCAGCTTTCCTCCTCTCCTATCGGCTGTTGCTGCTGGGATGTTTTAGGAGTGGGGAAGGGGCCAGTAAATATTTAATTTAATGGCCCCTTCCCTTTCTTGAAAGAACATCGTGAGTGATCGGTATTGTGTGTTTGGGCTTTGGGGTGCACACCCTAATGCAATAGGCTGCGCACAGCTATGCTAATATATATATAAATCTTGTGAGCTGCTTTAGGACAACCTGAGACTGCAATCGGCGTCAGTTATAAAGTAACCTGAGGTTACATCCTAGTGTCAGGTTTGGTATAACAATTCCTGTGAAACAAAGTGCAAATTCACAGCTGCTAAGCATTAACCACAATCCCATAATCTGTAAAAACATATATACAAAAAAACAAAAAAAATGCAGCACTATATAATACAGAACCTTACAAATGCATAAACAGTGCCATAAACAATTGTGTAGCAAGCAAGCTCACAGTGAAAGAAATGTTGTATTATTCATTAATATCAAGTGTTCAAAAAAATAAGTATTTTTCTCCCAATTTTCATCAATCCGCAGAGACAAAAATGCAAATTGAGGTATTATACGTATTACTGTCCAAAAAATGACTCTAGTGATGATAATTCTGATCAGAAGAGGGTGACTTCACACTCGTGCCCCCCTGTGTAAATGAGCTTCCCTCCAACACTTAAGTTTGGTCCACATAAGCAGTTGAACCACTCCTGAGCTATAAGTAAAACTGTCTCAGCAGGATCCCACAGGAAAATCCAGAGAAGTTATCTTCAATTTTAAAACAAGAAAGAGGCTGGATAGTGCATTATCGCTAGTTTAAAAATGTATTTAGAAAACATAACATCACACCAAACAATAAAAAGCATTAAGCATAGGATTCCTCTCCAAACGACTACTGAACTTGCATGTGTCAGCAGCTTGTACAAACAAACATGTATCTGAGCTCCTCCACCATCCTGGCCACTCCCCTTCATGTGACGACACAGGGCTAATCATGTGTCTTCCTCAGGGTGATCTGATTGGATGGTGGAGATTACTAGAATTTATACTAAAAAAACGGATTGGTTGCCTGGATCGACTGAAATACCTTACATAGAGGTAGTATGAATAAAGTTCAATACACCTATCCAAATTTCATCCACATAGAAGACTGCAGTTCTGATAGCCTAGGACCTATAACAAAAAAATAAGAGAATACAGTTCTCTCAAAGAAGACCAAATCAGACCACTGTGGATGGTACAATGAACTTCAATTATAGAAAAAACACACAGCAATAATTATCAAAAAGAAAAGTGTTAGATGGATAGAGTGGTCACACAATTAAAAAAGAAGACAACGTTGTCGAATTGATTTAAAAACTATCACAAACCCCATTCCCCTCACTTGTTGCTATTTTGAATAACAAACTTAAATTAGGACTTGAAACTGATCTTTTGACCAAAAAGGAATACTATTTTCTCAAAGCGGAGGACATCACCATCCCTACATTTTACATTATTCCTATAATTCCTTATTAAGCTGCATAAATCACTTACCTTACCCCCCGGAAGACCAATTGTTTCAGCAATAAAAGGACCACTTGAAAAAGTGGGTAAATATGTAGACTCTCTGATAAAGGATTTGGTCAATACACTACCCTCCTTCGTCAGTGATAGAAGGGATGTACTACTCAAATTGCTACACACCTCCCTCACTGATTATGCTCTCCTTGTTGGGGTTGATGTAGAGAGTCTGTATACATTGATCCCCCACCAATGGGGCCTAGCGGCCACTATGTTTTTCCTTGAACAACATCATTCCCAGATGGGAGCACACAACACATTTGTTGTAAAGCTCCTTGACCTCATGTTCAATAACATTTTTTTTTTAATTTCTAGAGAGTTACTATCAGCAGGTGAGAGGCACAAGTATGGGAGCACCGTGGGCCCCGTCTTATACATGCCTCCACCTGTGACTATGGGAGGAGGCTATGGTGTTAAAATCCTCAATGTACCTCAGCCACAGTCGTCTCTGGCTGAGGTACATCGATGATGTCCTCATGGTATGGGACGGCACAGCTAAACAACTGGAGGAATTGATGTCCCAACTTAACTTCAATCAAAGGAATATCAAACTGACGTTCTCATACCATGCGGAAACACTACCATTCCTGGACTTACAATTAACTACGTTTGGTGACAAGATTACTCCCTTATTCATGGGATACCCACAGAACAGTTCCTCAGAATTCGTAGAAACTGTTCTGAGGATAAAAAGTTTCTACAAGAAGCTGATAATAGGTACCAGTGTTTCAGATAAAGAAGTACCCACACTGTCCCTTACAAAAGGCTAAAAATAGGGCTTTGAAGAGTACACAACAAAATCTCTTAGTACCCCAAAAAGACAAAGATGCTAAGGATTCTGCTGTAGGCCATAGCTCTTAAAGAAAGCTAAGTGTGGACTCACAGACAGACAGCTCCTATACCACCCCAAAGGTGCTGCTTGCAGGACTTTTTTTATGTCCCGAAAGCACTCAGGCTTTCACACTGGAGTGACAGGATCCTCTCCTTTACAGTCACTTTGCAGGCACTATTTATAGCGCTAAAACACCTGAAAAGTGCATCAGTGTGAAAGTGGCCTTAGTGTGAGCTTTTGAATACATTTAAGGGATAAGCAACAGTTAAAAGAATATGGGGGATTACATTTAAATTCATATCTAATCTTCATACTCAAAACTGTCCAAGCCTCCAGAACAGGAACTGAAGCATTAAAAACATTAGTAATAAATCAATTTTTCACCTATTTTTTATAAATTGCCTATGTTGCATTATTAGGTTAGAGTTAGCACCATGAATGGTTTGGGGATTAACAAGGCTTATGCTGATTATTTTATGGCCATGGAGAAGACTTCTAAGAAACAATACTTTTACATAAAGTAAGATGTTTAGAAATTTGTGGATTCTAGCATACATTGGAAAATCTAACAAACATAAAATGTATTTTTTCTTACGGCATTATAATAACAAGGAAGGAAAATTGATCTGTCTTTCATCTGTTTATTATGTTGACTGGTGAAATTACTTTTCCATGGTCCAGATATTAAAATATTATATCATATAATAAATGCTGCTTCAAGCAAGAAGAAAGGCCTTGGAGAATTCAGTAAAATTCAGGTTTCTTTCAGTTATCATTAAATACTATGAAGCTGACATTATCTGATATTCTATTGTTTTATACTTTCTAATTAGGCTGTAAGCATGATGTAATTCAAAATGGCAGTTCACCATGATCTGCAAATGAGCTGCCACTAGCACTAAAGGGACATTCACACAGCAGAATATGATATATTAAAAGAGACACATGAAGTTCATAAGGATAACTAGAATGTTCAGTGTAAAAAATTTAAAATGCAGGCTGCGGTTCAATATTCAAAATTTTGAACAGAACCGTACAAAATATTTTACAGACATTTGTTTGCTATTTTAATGGGACTACAATCACATATCAACTGAAAGTCAACACAATGTGTCTCGTTGACCTATGCTATTCAGAACAGGAGTTTTTAACCTTTTAAAGATTGGAGATCTCCAGTGGGTTTCTCATTATGTTGCCCATGCTCTCTTTACCAGACTGTTGAAATGATCAATATCACTTGTCCTATTAGGAACCAATATGACTTTAAACTATCTCAATAACTTGGTTTTACTATGGGTAACTAGAAACAGAGCATCTAAAAGAAAATCATAAAGATTTTATTATATTCTTAGTACAAAAAATGTCCTTATTGATCAGGTCAAATTATTTTTGGAAGGCAGAGAAGCTTAGAAAAGTCATCAATCTTGATACAAAATGAATACATTTATTAATGAAAAGCAAAGAAAAAGCTAACACATTCCAGGGATCTGTATTACCTTCATCAGGGTGGAAAACAGATATTAAAGGATATTTAATCCAAGGACAAAAATGAACTATATTGTAGTGTAAGAGTCTTTAGATATGTTGACTGCGTCCGTATTTATTTTTTCATGTTAAGAACGTTTTCATCAAGTACACAAAAGCGTGTTCATCTTGCCAATAATGTACTGTCCTTTTAACTGCCTGTGAACTCAACTGAAAGCAAAAACAATGTTATTTTCTTCTGTAAACTGCTTATCACCCCATCCCATGTGCAACTGAGATGAACAAAAGTAAACATGCTCTGTAGGGTTTTATTTGGAGGATTATCAAGAGATAATAAGGGGAATAAGTTTAAAAAATGCAAACTACAAAATATGACAATTATTTATATGTGTTTGGTTTTGATATGCTTTTCTGTTAAAAAACACCCTGGTTCTACCCACATCCACCCAAATTGTGTCTTTTTGAAGCACCTAGATTCCAGAAAGACTCATGTTAATCTGTAGTTATGTGTCACATATTGCACCTTTTACTATTTTGTGCCAGTTATCCTTTGGTAATAATAAAAATCAATAAGGTGATAACCATTACCATCCTGAAAAAAAAACAAGATATAATCCACCTGGATGTACAAAGATATGCAAGGTTTTACTAACACATGTTAATGCCTGAACACACATTTGCAACTTTGACATTTGTCTTACCCTAACATACAAAGAAGTTAAACTGGTAAATAGAAAAGTAATATTTAATTTAGAAGTTTATTATTTTGGATAGAAGCTACACTCGCCTGGTGCCATATATGCAATTATGTATACTTTTGTGATTCTTTTATTGTTACCCACCTTAAAGCGGAGTTCCACCCTTAAAATCACTTTTTTCATTACATCCAGCATACTGGCGTCAGCGCCAGTATGCTGTTGTTTTTTTTTTTTTTAATGCTCGTACTTACTGTTTCTCCCAAATTAAATTTCCTGGCGCACCGCGGAGTGTCGCCGCTATAAGGCGTCACGCCTTCCGGAAACAGCCGATTAGCATTCGGCGCCTGCGCATAGACCCAGGAGCTGACTGCGCAGGAGCCGAAAATAGCCGGTCCTAGTTCGGGTTTTTTCGGAGGGCGTGACGCGCTATATACGGCGCCTGCGCAGTCAGCTCCTGGGGCTGTGCGCAGGCGCCGAGTAAAAGCCGAATGCTAATCGGCTGTTTCCGGAAGGCGTGACGCCTTATAGCGGCGACACTCCGCGGTGCGCCAGGAAATTAAATTTGGGAGAAACAGTAAGTACGAGCATTAAAAAAAAAAAAAAAACAGCATACTGGCGCTGACGCCAGTATGCTGGATGTAATGAAAAAAGTGTTTTTAAGGGTGGAACTCCGCTTTAACCGAATCCAATCAGCAATCTGATACAAATGTTACTTAGCACCCCGGCCTGTGCAGGGGATATGATTATAAATTCTCCCTTGGTCACTTGGTAGTCATCAGTAGACACATTGTGTGGATAAAGACTCTCAATCCCAGTTGTCACTAACAACCTGGATCCCCTCTGAGTGTTTCCTAGTTGTGGGGTAATTACGTTAGCTATGTCTGTAGGGCCTTTTGTTAGATGCCATAAATGTCAGATATAATTTTAGCATTAGAAAAAATGTAATTATTATTAAAATATAGAAATATTTAGGTGGGTAAATTAGTTATACAATTATATATAGTAATTTTCAAGTTAACTAATGCATGCTGAAGCTGCTAAATTGGGCTGGGCATGAGAGCACCGATGACTTCTGGCCATGAAAGGGTTGTTAATATATCAGACACACAATAATACACATTTTTTAATGATCCAGTTAAACAAAAAGGGATTTGCAGTGTAAGAAGGAACAGTAAAACACACACTAAGGCTGCGTACATACGATGAGACATGTCCGCTCAAACTTGTCCGACGGACCATTTAGAGCGGACATGTCTCATCTGATTTTGGTCCGATGGCGTGTACACACCATCGGATCAAAATCCCCACCGGCAGACAGAGCGGTGACGTGGCGGTGACGTTGACGCCGCCACGTCACCGCACCAGGAAGTAAAAAACTTCCGCGCATGCGTCAAATCCATTCGACGCATGTGCGGGCAGATATGTCAGCTGGTTAGTGTACTAACCAGCGGACATATCAGACGGACATGTCTCCGGCGGACAAATTTTAAAGCATGCTTTAAAATGTATCCGCCGGTCAGACATGTCCGCTAGCCCAGCCCTCAAAAATTCCACTCTTTGGTCGCAAAATGCGAGTGGAATTTAGTCCAGGGCGAGTGAGGAGCGGGGGTTAAGCAGGTGAAGCGATCAGCCAGGAAACTGTCAGCCGAATGACACAGCGAGTGGCAGGGCTGGACTGCCCTGGCACCGCTTTGAGCCATGGATGCAGCTCTCTCCTTCTCCTCCTCTCATATCACAGACACACAGCGCTTCCGCTGTGTGTCATGGAGCTGGGTCTGTGTCTGAAAAAACATTAAAGACTCTGAGGCACCCGGGTAACCAGAGCTGCGGTCAGGACAACTCGCAGCCATTCGAAGCATGAATGACTGCTCAGAAACCTCGGGACTGCACTCTCCGCCCACTGTACCTCCCCCAGCAGCATTTCAGCCTCTCTCCTGCAGGCTACTGCTTGAGTGGGCGGGGTGGGGATGTGCCTTTTCCCAGAGAAGACGCTCATCTGGAAGAGAAAGATGCCTGCACTTTGCAGCTTAGCAGAGGGAAGCCATGTTAAAGTTCCTGCAGGTGAGCTCTGCTGCTTGCTAGTTACTACAGTGTGGATTTGTTTACAGGCACCTCTATTCTGAGTCTGCTGAGTTACTGCAACCTAGCATAGAAGTGCTGTTAGCTGGCAGATCAGATTAGATCTTCTTTCATGACAAGTGAGAAATGTAACTCATTTAAAGGATTATGACTGCCCCCCCCTCAGTGTATGCTCTCCTGATTCCCCCCCTTCCAGTGTATACTCTCTTGCCCCCCATCAGTGTATGCTCTCCTGATTCCCCCCTTCCAGTGTATGCTCTCCTGATCCCTCCCAGTGTATACTCTCCTGACCCTCCCAGTGTATGCTCTCCTGATTCCCCCCCCCCTTGCAGTGTATGCTCTCCTGATCCCTCCCCCTTCCAGTGTATGCTCTCCTGATCCCTCCCCCTCCCAGTGTATACTCTCCTGACCCCCCCTCAGTGTATGCTCTCCTGATCCCCCCTTCCAGTGTATACTCTCCTGCCCCCCCTCAGTGTATGCTCTCCTGATTCCCCCCTTCCAGTGTATGCTCTCCTGATCCATCCTCCTTCCAGTTTATGCTCTCTTGATCCCTCCCAGTGTATACTCTCCTGACCCCCCCCCCTAGTGTATGCTCGCCTGATTCCCCCCTTCCAGTGTATGCTCTCCTGATTCCCCCCTTCCAGTGTATGCTCTCTTCTGATTCCCCCCTTCCAGTGTATGCTCTCCTGATCCCTCCCCCTTCCAGTGTATGCTCTCCTGATCCCTCCCCCTTCCAGTGTATGCTCTCCTGATCCCCCCTTCCCCAGTGTATGCTCCCCTGATCCCTCACTTCCAGTGTATACTCTCCTGATCCCTCCCTTCCAGTGTATACTCTCCTGACCCCCCCAGTGTATGCTCTCCTGACCCCCCCCAGTGTATGCTCTCCTGATCCCCCCCCAGTGTATGCTCTCCTAATCCCCCCCAGCATATGCTCTCCTGATCCCCCCCAGTGTATGCTCTCCTGATCCCCCCAGTGTATGCTCTCCTGATTCCCCCCCAGTGTATGCTCTCCTGATCCCCCCCAGTGTATGCTCTCCTGATCCCCCCCCCAGTGTATGCTCTCCAGATCCCCCCAGTGTATGCTCTCCTGATCCCCCCAGTGTATGCTCCCCTGATCCCCCCCAGTGTATGCTCCCCTGATCCCCCCCAGTGTATGCTCCCCTGATCCCCCTCAGTGTATGCTCCCCTGATCCCCCCAGTGTATGCTCCCCTGATCCCCCCAGTGTATACTCTCCTGACCCCCCCCCCCCCCAGTGTATGCTCTCCTGATCCCTCCCTTCCAGTGTATGCTCTCCTGATACCCCTCTTCCAGTGTATGCTCTCCTGATCCCTCTCTTCCAGTGTATGCTCTCCTGATCCCTCCCTTCCAGTGTGTGCTCCCCTGATCCCCCCAGTGTATGCTCCCCTGATCCCCCCCAGTGTATGCTCCATTGACCCCCCCCCCCAGTGTATGCTCTCCTGATCTCCCCCCCCCAGTAGCAATGCTGCATTGATGGGGCACACTAAGGCTGCATTGATGGGGCACACTATGGCTGCATTGATGGGGCACACTAAGGCTGCATTGATGGGGCACAAATGGGTACTGATATGCTTTATGTTACTATTGTTAATATTTATTGTTGGAACGTATCTCTGCTTAAAATATTTAACAGTGTAATTTCATGAGATAATTTACAAGGTCGTGTTTAGGGGCGGACTTAGGGGTAGGGCAGGGGAGGTGTTGGGTGGGGCAACTGGTGGCGAGTAACTCTTAAGGCCTGGCTAGTGGTTCAGGACTTGAAATTTTGAGCCCTGCGCTAGCCCATACACACAATCGGATTTGTCTGCTGAAGCGGCCTTAGTAAAAGAAGAGCCTGAGCCTGAGTATGTAATTAGAAAACAGGGTTGCCCTTATTACATGTTTCAAATGTTCACATGTTTATCTAAAATTATTGAAAAAATGATTCACAATTATACAGTCTGAATTAAAACTCTTTAGTCACTATGAAATATTTATTTACATTTTATCATGATATTTAGATGTTTTTTGTTTCTCAGACAGCTCATACTGCCAAGTATACTGCCTAGAAGTAATCTGATTGTGGCTGCTTAAAAAACGAAATAAAAAGAGACTACATTCAGTGATATAACATCACTTTACTTGAACAGCATTATGTAATGACTGCTTACAAATAGTGTTGAGCAGAATATGCCATATTCGATTTCGCGATATATCTCGAATATATAGTCGAATATTCGAGATATATTCGCTAAATACGAATATTCGTGATATTTTTTGGAAATTAAATTATTGCGAATTTTCGCTATTGCGAATGCGAATTGCGATTGCGAATGCGAAATTTCGAGAAATGCGGAATGGAGCACTCTGATTGGCTCAGAATATTCGTGATATTTTACAATACAAAATAATTGCGAATATTCGAGAAATGCGGAAGGAGCACTCTGATTGGCTCAGAATATTCGTGATATATTACAATACACAATAATTGCGAATATTCGGCAAATGCGGAAGGAGCACTCTGATTGGCTCAGAATATTCGTGATATATTACAATACACAATAATTGCGAATATTCGAGAAATGCGGAAGGAGCACTCTGATTGGCTCAGAATATTCGTGATATATTACAATACACAATAATTGCGAATATTCGAGAAATGCGGAAGGAGCACTCTGATTGGCTCAGAATATTTGTGATATATTACAATATAAAATAATTGCGAATATTTGAGAAATGCGGAATGGAACACTCTGATTGGCTCAGAATATTCGTGATATATTACAATATAAAATAATTGCGAATATTCGAGAAATGCGGAATGGAGCACTCTGATTGGCTCAGAATATTCGTGATATATTACAATACAAAATAATTGCGAAATTTCGAGAAATGCGGAATGGAGCACTCTGATTGGCTCAGAATATTCGTGATATATTACAATATAAAATAATCGCGCGATATCGCTATTGCCGAATAATCGCATTGCGATTTTTCGGCAATATAAAATGAGCGCTGCAGCAACTCGGCCCAAGGTCTCTAATCATACCAGCAATGCTTTTAGACGTCGATGGGGATCTCTAGGATGTGATCTGTTCTAAAAAAAAAATTGAAAACATTCGAATATTCGAAATAGCGAATATTCGCCGCGATATTCGTGTTATTCGCGAATACTCGAATATGCAATATTCGTAGCGAATATTCGCAATGCGAATATTCGTGAGCAACACTACTTACAAATACTAATACATATTCTTCATACATTTCTTTCATGCTGTTAATACTTTTTTACAGTAACTTTTCACCTAACCAACACTGTATTGCACATAATTATGTGTAGTAATTAATTCCATGGATGAGCAGCAAACATTTCTGCCATAATAAAAACCATCATTGTATGGTAAATTATCCCAATATTCATCAGTCAATTCTATGTTTGTCATTATTATCTTTTTTTTACTGTGTGTAATCCCTCCACTTCCATTTTGATCAAACACCCTGATGTAGAATCCTGATGCTGCTTATGTCAGGATTGAATGTACTCTGATAATACCATCATCTGCTTTGATTTACTCAATCCCAAGAATAAATTATTCACTCTGTACTTTCAGGTATCTACATATTATTAACAAGCAGTAAATTAACTTAAAAAAAAATAACTGACCTATGTAGCTGTGGGCACTGTAGAGCAATGCATCAGCAAGTTTCCCAATAAAGTCACTCAAGTCTGCTCTCTCTGTCCCCCATCCCAGAACACCCATGCCAAGACCTTATAATACGAGCCAGGAAGCACTAATTAACCCCAACTCTAGTTAACAAAGGAAAGTTGAGAATCAATTAAGACAAAAAGAATAAAATAAAATATGCTGCTTTTGCTGCAATGCTTCCTGAATCCATGACTGCCCACATTGTTTTCTCATACATATTACTTATGCTTCAATTTTTAGAATCTATGAGCAACACATGTGTAATCATAACAATAAATGAGCAACAAACAGGAAATTGTGACAATACAGAGTCATATGATGGAGGTTAAGTGTCATGATGATGCACTGTGTATACCTTAGGGCTTACCATGGACTGGTCGGGTACAAGGCGAGCCTGAAGTGCAGGGTCAGTACTAAGTAACACAAATAAGTCAGTATTATGTAATCCACAATTCAGGGGTTAAAAGTAAATAATATAGAGGTATGAGGTCAGTAGTATGAATCTCACAGTGCAGGGGCAAGAATAAATAATGCAGAGTTTAGGGATCAGGAGTAAATAATGCAGAGTTTAGGGGTCACTAGTAAGTAACAAAGGATTCAGGGGTCAAGAGTAAGTAACACTGAGTGCAGAGGTAGGTAATAAATAACACACAGTGCATGGGTCTGTAGTAAGTAACACACAATGCAGACATCAGTAGTAATTGACAAATTATGAATATGAGGCACTACTACTAGTAGCATGTCATCCACTCTGTTATTGACCACTTGCAAAAGAAATACATTTAGTAAATCCCTGTCTGTTATTGCCCCAGTCACCCGGTGTAAATTACTAGCACAAATAGCTGTTCAGTTGTGCACTGTCCTGCAGGATAAAGGTGGCATCAGTCTCTCTTCCCTTTCTCCTCCCACTGACTTCAAAAGCCAGACTAGTTGATCATGTGAAGTCTGCAGGAGACCCAGGCACAGCCAGGAGCTAATGCAGACCCACCCTCCCCTCCTTCCTCCTCCCCCAAGCATAGGAGGTCAATATTGAAATATATTATCCTGGACCCATGGGCCTGGAACACCAATAGAAAAACAGAGACAGCCTCCTAAAGTTGGGAATATGTGATCAGTCTACTGTAATATCTATAGAAATTAGTAGACAGGGAATTGTGGTGGAGAAATGTTGCCACTAGTGATATCCCAACATGGTAGTTTTGCTGTACAGGTGAACACTGGGACATAATACTAAATGGCAATTAATAAAAATAAAAATAAATCTAGTGTCAAAAAAGTCCAAACCAAATCTATTTTTGAACATCAGTGAAAATAATCTATAAACAGCTATACCTGTACGGCCACTTTATTGCAAATTACAATAAACGGATCCTAGAGACTGACTCACAGCTTTCACATGTTCTTAAATTATCATATGCATATACAATTCATCCAGTCTCTGTTACATAATGAAGGGTTAAAGATGAATGAAGGCTTAATCCCCACGTTGTGGTATAAGCATTGTGTATAAAAATCTAATAATATGTTACACAGAGCAATAGAAAATGACTTACAAATTTACTGATAGAGAACAAGATTTCAGAGAGATACACAAGTTGTCCTTTGCTGACAAGTATTTGATGAAAAAATAAGGAAATCATACAGTAGGCCTTAAAGCCTGTAATTTTCATTAATAATTATCCTGTCACTATTAGTATTAAAATGTATTCCTATGCCCTGCATTTGGCTTTCTGTTCCAGGACAGAAAATCTTGAAATCATTTTATAGTTACAACCATGCTTTGTTTTTGACAAATTAATCTGGGTTTCTAAAGCTGAAATGAATGAAAATAGGTAACACATAGCCAACACACAAAACCTTGTCCTGCTACATCCCATTCCATGCTGACTTCATTGCAGATAAGCAACACAGCCTCCATGCAGACTACACTGCAACTAAGCAACACAGACTGGCCCAGGTCTCACTCACAGGATTATGAAGAAGCCACAGTGCATTGATGAGGTCATCTTTCTTCTCTCTGTTCCTTGAAGCACATTCAAAATGTAGGACATGCCATTTGCACTGCAGTAGAAACCTGTTTGTCTTAGACTGATGATGATTAGGGATGAGCTTCGTATTCGAGTCAAACTCTGTTCAAAGCCGGCTGCCTTATGTATAAGATCTTGAAAGGCACAGCCCCTGGCTACCTGCGGAGAAGGTTCCTCAAGAGAGCCCCGGGAAGAACTCTGCGATCTAGCAGGAAATGCCTCCTAAGCATACCGGTGCCTAAGAAGACTCGTCGGGGTGGCAGATCCTTCTCCCACCAGGGTGCCATGCTGTGGAACTCCCTCCCGGAGGACATCCAGGAGGCGGCATCACTGGCGGCCTTTCGCCGGAGTTTAAAAACCTGGCTATTCCATCAAGCCTACCCGGCTTAAGGCGTCAGTTGGCCTGAGTGTAACATCCGAGCGGGAACATCAGTCCAAGTCATACCATCTTGTTGTCCACTTGTCCCTGGGTTCACCCAGGGACGTCGCCAGCGTGTCGGGATCCTCCGTGTCACGGCCCATAATTCACTGCGGTATCGCAGTGCATTGCTGGCTGATGATTGGCCAAGCACGCGCTATGACCTGCATGCTTGGCCAATCACAGCACGCAAAAAAAACGGAGAGCCATAATTGGCCAAAGCCAGGGTAGCTTTGGCCAATTGTGGTGTCCCAGTACAGGTATTTGCTGTAGGCCCTGTCAGATTGAGACCCTCGGCTTGTGGGGCCTCCCCTGCAGGGACTCAGCTAGTCATGATGTGATTTATACTGTTATGGTTGATAATACATTTATTAGGTGCGTATAGCTTTAAGAGGTTTAGTCCGCCATTTTATGTTTAGTCAGAGTGTATGAGAGTCAGTAGGACTAAGTGCTAGACAAGACCTTATGGTGTTGTATTATACTTTAACTTGTAACAAACTTTAAATGTAAGTTCCAAGGGGAATACAGATAAGTCTCTATGATCCACAGCTCTCAGCCAATGGGCTTCAGTCTCCCTCAGCTCTCAACCAATGGGCTTCAGTCTCCCTCAGCTCTCAACCAATGGGCTTCAGTCTCCCTCAGCTCTCAACCAATGGGCTTCAGTCTCCTCACATCTATATAAGGGCTGTTTAGGGGAGTCTAGCTCTACACACAGTTTCTGGCAGGTCAGAGCAGAGTTCAGTCAGAGGATAAGCAGTGCAGGCCAGAGACCTCCCGTTCAGGAGAAAGTACAGCAACTCGCGGAGTACTTCTAAAAAACTATAGGATCAGTACTTCAGCGAAATTATCGAATCAATCCGTCGTTCCGACAAGAAGCCTCAAGTCTACCGACACTTCAGTAAGTGTATCTATTCTTCAGCCTAGTCAAGCATAGGCCCAGTATTACTAATCCGGCCGCAAAAGCCAAGGATATATGATAAGCCAAGCCCAGGCATTGTCAGCTGTGTGGTCCTCCAGAGACTGTTTTGTGGAACCTTTGCGACACTCTGTGTGAACGCTGTGAAGATTTTGACACCTGTCTTCATGCCAGTAAAGCCTTCTTTATATTGACCCCTGTTGTGGACTGTGTTATTACCATCCTAGCTAGCGGGGATACAGAGGCCCCAGGAGCTGTAGTTTCCTGGGGTATATCAAGACTACAGTGGCGTCACGTGACAGAGAGGGTTAATACCATCCGACCCTCACTAAGGGTTAACACCACCAGACCCTGGGCTCCTAGCCCAAGAACCAAGCAGCTAACCATCAAGCGCATGTGTGTGGCCGTGGGGTTCATCCTCCCCGGTCATCACACAATTATGGATCAGGGGGTTTAGTACATGCCCCTCACTATAAAAGGCTGCCTGCAGGTCGGCCTTGTGTAGTGTGTTGCGGTGGTTAAGAGAAGACAGAGAGAGAGTGTAATTTATTGCAGGTATATAGAGCAGGCAGGCTAGTCAGTTAGAGTTACAGTGTGTAGAGGATATATATGCATCCCAGGTGTTGTATATATATTTATACACTGTATTGAGTTTAGCTAGATCCGCTCTTCCTAATTAACTGACAGGCAGGCAGGTGATTGTGCTAGCTGCAGTATTTTTATGTGGTGTACTGTCTGTGTCCTCTGTGCAGTGTGCACCTACTGTAAAGCTACGTCAATAGATTTGCTGGTGTTTCTCATATTAATTCCTAAAGGCAGCTCTACTGTACGATTCTGGGAAAAATGAGAATCACAATTCTTTTGCTTAGAATGAAGATCATGATTCTCTCACGATTCTCAAAAAAAATGCATGGTGCTTTTGTTAGCATGCATTTTGGTGATTATTTTTTATTTTATTTACACGTACAGAGTATGTGCCTTGCTGCAGAACAGCCTATTAATTTGAGAATGAACTGCCTGCCACCTCTCAATAGCACCAAAGTCCATGAGCCTTTTTTTTTTTTTTTTTTTTAATGGTGCTTTTGTTAGCATGCATTTTTATTTTTGTGTTTTTTTTTATTTACACACATTATATATATATATATATATATATATATATATACAGTGCAGAAAATAAGTATTTGAACACCCTGCTATTTTGCAAGTTCTCCCACTTGGAAATCATGGAGGGGTCTGAAATTGTCATCGTAGGTGCATGTCCACTGTGAGAGACATAATCAAAAAAAAATCCAGAAATCACAATGTATGATTTTTTTAACTATTTATTTGTATGATACAGCTGCAAATAAGTATTTCAACACCTGAGAAAATCAATGTTAATATTTGGTACAGTAGCCTTTGTTTGCAATTACAGAGGTCAAACGTTTCTTGTAGTTTTTCACCAGGTTTGCACACACTGGAGGAGGGATTTTGGCCCACTCCTCCACACAGATCTTCTCTAGATCAGTCAGGTTTCTGGGCTGTCGCTGAGAAACACAGAGTTTGAGCTCCCTCCAAAGATTCTCTATTGGGTTTAGGTCTGGAGACTGGCTAGGTCACGCCAGAACCTTGATATGCTTCTTACAAAGCCACTCCTTGGTTATCCTGGCTGTGTGCTTCGGGTCATTGTCATGTTGGAAGACCCAGCCTCGACCCATCTTCAAAGCTCTAACTGAGGGAAGGAGGTTGTTGCCCAAAATCTCGCAATACATGGCCCTGGTCATCCTCTCCTTAATACAGTGCAGTCGCCCTGTCCCATGTGCAGAAAAACACCCCCAAAGCATGATGCTACCACCCCCATGCTTCACAGTAGGGATGGTGTTCTTGGGATGGTACTCATCATTCTTCTTCCTCCAAACACGGTTAGTGGAATTATGACCAAAAAGTTCTATTTTGGTCTCATCTGACCACATGACTTTCTCCCATGACTCCTCTGGATCATCCAAATGGTCATTGGCAAACTTAAGACGGGCCTTGACATGTGCTGGTTTAAGCAGGGGAACCTTCCGTGCCATGCATGATTTCAAACCATGACGTCTTAGTGTATTACCAACAGTAACCTTGGAAACGGTGGTCCCAGCTCTTTTCAGGTCATTGACCAGCTCCTCCCGTGTAGTCCTGGGCTGATTTCTCACCTTTCTTAGGATCATTGAGACCCCACGAGGTGAGATTTTGCATGGAGCCCCAGTCCGAGGGAGATTGACAGTCATGTTTAGCTTCTTCCATTTTCTAATGATTGCTCCAACAGTGGACCTTTTTTCACCAAGCTGCTTGGCAATTTCCCCGTAGCCCTTTCCAGCCTTGTGGAGGTGTACAATTTTGTCTCTAGTGTCTTTGGACAGCTCTTTGGTCTTGGCCATGTTAGTAGTTGGATTCTTACTGATTGTATGGGGTGGACAGGTGTCTTTATGCAGCTAATGACCTCAAACAGGTGCATCTAATTTAGGATAATAAATGGAGTGGAGGTGGACATTTTAAAGGCAGACTAACAGGTCTTTGAGGGTCAGAATTCTAGCTGATAGACAGGTGTTCAAATACTTCTTTGCAGCTGTATCATACAAATAAATAGTTAAAAAAATCATACATTGTGATTTTTTTGATTATGTCTCTCACAGTGGACATGCACCTACGATAACAATTTCAGACCCCTCCATGATTTCCAAGTGGGAGAACTTGCAAAATAGCAGGGTGTTCAAATACTTATTTTCTGCACTGTATATATATATATATATATATATATATATATATATATATATATATATATACTGTATTTATTGGTGTATAACATTCACTTTTTTTACCCTGAAAATAGAGGGTAAACTGTGCGTGCATATTATATGCAGGGGGTTGTGGAAAAAAATCCTGAAACTTCCCTCTTAAAGTTAGGGTGTGTGTTATACGCCTGTGTGTGTTGTACGCCCGGTACAGTATATAATGTGTGTAAATGTGTGTAAATGGGAGTCTATGAAAGGGGTGCCCGCTTTGAAAAATTGGTGCTCCTTGGCCATAGGTCCCCCAGATAACAAACTTTGCACACTTGTAGAGGAAGAGTGTGACTACATGTGTGCCAAGTTTGGGGTCCAGGTACCGGGTCCCCAAAGTCCGGGAGATCAGGCGCAAAAAGGTAACTCGAGTATAAGCTGAGGGGGGCATTTTCAGCACAAAAAAATGTGCTGAAAAACTCGGCTTATACTCGAGTATATATGGCATATATATATAAAAAAACTTCTTCCACAGTTTAGGCGATATGTATTCTTCTATATATTTTTGTAAACAAAAGTGTCTATAAAATAAAATAAAAATAGTTTTATTATAATTGTTTTACTTGTAATGGCGGCGATTTTTAGCAGGACTGCTATATTGCGGTGGACAGACTGGACAATTTTTACACTTTTTTTAGGACCAATGACATTTATACAGCAATCAGAACTAAAAATAGCAACTGATTACTGTATAAATGTCACTGGCAGGGAAGTGGTTAATATTAGGAGCGATCAAGGGGTTAAATGTGTTACCTAGGGAGTGTTTTTAATGGTGGGGGGGCTGCCTAGAGGAGGAGACTGATCGCTGTTCCTAATCAGTAGGAACAGGAGATCTGTCTCTCCTTCCCTGACAGAACAGAGTTCTGTCCGTTTACTTTGATAGATCTCCATTCTGTCAGAAGCAATCGTGGGTGGCCGACAGGGGAGCGGGAGCTGGCAAAGTTAACTTTTCCTAATAACAAGTTGGTGATTGGTTGCGATGCAGTGTCTCCAAATTAGAGCCTTAAGCTATGGTCAGACCTGGCTTACAACTAATGGCCTGCCAGGTTCCAGCATGACCCAGTCATAGGATTGAGTGTTTTGTCCCACCCAAGACACTTTGGAGCCTTCAAGCTCCAGGCCCTGATTCAGGACCAACAAACAGCTGTACAAACAGTTTTCTGCACTCAAAGACCATGCTCTAAAATTTCCCACTCTGCCTTAATGGAAAACCTTAGTGTCTTTTTCCTAAACTCATGCCATGACAGGGCCAGCACTGTCATAGTATTTATGCAGTTATTTAAAAATACTTATCTTTTGAGCTTGATCTTGGTTTGCACACGAGTGCTAGCTTTAAAAAAAGTTAAGTAAACTATGTTATTTTATAGCAGATCTGTAATTAACAGAAGATGTAGATGAAGCTGTCACCAGATTAACAAACTGGTATTAACAGATGATACTTTATATTCTTCCATTCCATTACCCTTCCTCTAAGGACCAGTCTCAGTTGTTGATTTTTCAAAGTTTAGGAATATATGGCTTCCAGATGGCTGGCGCACATGTCATTTTTCTCTGATTATGTACCTCATTATACATATGCCTGTCAACTGCAAATAAATACAAAATGCCTTCTCCCGAAGATCCATGTTAACTAATGCTTGTTTCTTAGCTTTTCTTTTGACCATTATAGGTCAAACTTCATTTAAGTAGGATCTCAGGCAGACAGCTGCTTCATTCTCAGCATTATGTAGATAAGCCATTGTTTATGGTGGTTTAATTTGTTAAACAAAGTCATTCTTTCTTTAATTGCAAACCAGCTTTCTTTGTTTTGATATGTTGTACAGAACGTGGATAATTAAGTAAATCTATTATGAAGAGAGCAATAATTATATGATGTAAAGTTTGAGCCACCAGTACAAATGCACCCCTCTTCAATTAGCTGGATTAAAGTCTATGTTATAGAATGTTTTACTTGGAGAGAGTAGGGAAGGGTTAGATCCCTTTTCCAGGTTTTATAGATACTTTTGTCCCTGTCAATATTTTATCTTTGTGTTTCCTGGCTATCATTCCACTGACACAAAAATCAGAAATGTAGAGCAAGAGGCAAAGGAATCCTACTCACATACAATGCAGGACCATTGGGCCAGCGGTCAGCGTGTGAACATTGGCTGGAGCAGAGGCTTTGGGGGACATTCGTAAAGCATGGAGGAAACCTGCTAAAGTGAGGGTTAACATTTGCATTACCTTAGTTCAGCTTTACGCACTGGAAGTTGCCAAACAAATAGCCTGAGCATTATTTTTCTAGTAGTAAAAAGAAAATTGCGCTAACCAAAAATACAGGTGATAATGAGATCAAAAAAGCAAAGGCAGCAGTAAGCGTGTATACCACAGTAACATATAAAAGAGAAAAAAACTGCGCCAATAAAACATATACAACGATAAAGTCCTTATAAGATGTATATATGGTAAAGTCTACAAAAGTGCATGTAGTTAAACGACACCCAAGTGATTGATACGATACAGTGAACCGCCACCATATGGACAGAGGCTTACCAGCAAGTAGTGGGTTAACAGCATATCACAGATCCACAGCTGTTCACAGGGTGAAGACTGAAGACAAATGGTGAGACACAAAGTCAACAGAGGACAGGAAACCAGCAGAATTCCACCTCAAACAGCTGCTCAAGGGTCAAGCAGATGACAGTAATGGAATCCAGAGTGTAGTCTCATAGATGGTCCTCAATGCAGGTGCAGGTACCGCCAAACATATTGAAAAAAACGAAGGGGCCGCACATAGTGTAAAACCATCAGGGATATTTAATAACAAATAATAAAAACTACTTACAAACGGATATGAATTTCGATCATAAAACGAAAAATTGGATGCGATCCTAAAACAAATGCCGGCCGGCAACAAGAGGAGCCCTTCCTCACAACGTCGAACGCGGTGGCGTCACTGCACGCCAATAACCCAGACGCGTTTCGTCACAGAATGACGTTTTCAATGGGGATTATTTTTCTAATACACGAGTCATGTTTATGCCATCCAGATGTCTCACCAAGAACGATGACTGATTTTGATCGGTCCAGATGATGCTCTCTTGCAGTGTATATTGCAAGAGTTTTCTTTTCTATAGAAAAATAATTGACACAACTTCCCCAGACTGTCCCTGGAACACTAGAACTTTCCCAGAGCTGCAGTGACACCCTAGTAACCTAGCGGCTAGCAGGTAGACTTGAAGAGCTAAGATCCAATGAAGGCAGGACTGGTAAGTATTACATCTAAAAAGTGACTTTCATATTATTCTCTAGTAGGCAAGAGCTCAGCATTAAGGATATCTGTACTGAAAGATATATGGGGGTCACATATGAAAATGTTGGCTGTGTCTGGCCTCAATGCTTTTGAGTTGCTAACTAGTGAAATAGTGTTCTATCCTGTGCAGTCCAGTCAAGTTCCTCCACTCCAAACGTGCTCATCCATGTCTTAATGGACCTTGCTTTACGCACTGGTCCAAATCATTTGGTGGAAGGGGAATTATGGAGTGGGGTTGTTTTTTAGGGGTTAGACTTAGTTCCAGTGAAGGGCATCAGCATACCAAGACATTTTTGACAATTTTATTCTCCCAACTTTGTGGCAACAGTTTGGGGATAGCCCCTTCCTGTTCCAACATGACTGCGCACCCGTTCATAAAGAAAGGTCCATAAAGACATAGATGAGCAAGTTTGGGGGGAGAAACTAGACTGAGCTGCACAGAGTCCTGACCTCAACCTGACCAGCCAGGCCTTCTCATCCACATCAGTGCCTGACCTCATAAATGTTGTTCTGGAAGAATGGTCAAACATTCCCATAAACACAATTCTAAACCTTAGACAGCCTTCTCAGAAGATTTGATGCTGTTATAGCTGCAAAGGATGGGTCAATTCAATATTGAACCCTACAGATTAAGCGCCCACATCCCTGCGAGCTTGCGTAGCAAAGAAAACGCATACGGAAGTCGCGCCCGCATATGTAAACAGTGTTCAAATCACACATGTGATTGTCAGAGCGAAAGTAATAATTCTAGCACTAGATCACCTCTGTAACTCTAACCTGGTAACCGTAAAAAAAAAGGAAAGCGTCGCCTATGGAGATTTTTAGGTACCGTAGTTTGTCACCATTACACAAGTTCGTGCAATTATAAAGCGTGACATGTTTGGTATCTATTTACTCAGCGTAACATCATCTTTCACATTATACAAACAAATGGGCGAACTTAACTTTTTTTTTTAATTCATGAAAGTTTATTTTTCCCAAAAAGTTATTTTTAAAACACCGTTGCACAAATACCATGTGACATAAAATATTGCAGCAATCACCATTTTATTCTCTAGATTCTCTGCTAAAAAAAAATATATAATGTTTGGGGGTTCTAAGTAAATTTCTAGCAAAATATATGGATTTTAACTTGTAATCACCAAATGTCAGAAAAAGGCTTAGTCATGAAGGGGTTATACATTATAATTGCTTATACGAGTACATTTCACTGGTAGAAGCACCAATTTTTCTTCAATGAAATGTATTAGTTCAGTGAGTATTTTTGTAATTAGCTGTGATTGGCCACAGCTAATCAGGTGGTACTGGAAAAAGCGCAAGACGCTTTTGCGTGCAAGACGCTTTCCCCGACTTGTTCATTCCCCGACTTAGTTGGGGTAGGCGGTACACTTTGGTGGGGGTGGGTCAGCCACGCCCTGTGACCTTTGACCTTTGGGAACCCTCCTCCTGACCTTTGACCTTTGGGGGAGGTCCCTGTTCTAATTCCTGAGTCCTAGCCATATTCTTCAATGGGAAACCCTAACCCTAACCCTAAACCTAAACCCTAACCCTAAAAGCTATGATTGGCCCCATCTGTACCATGTGATGACTGCAACCAATCACAGCTAGCAACATAATTGCACACAATGAATGACATGAATCAAAGCCAATAATGTTTCACAATTGTCATGTGTTTTGCTGTTATTGGCCACAGTGATCATAGGGTACAGGCAGAGGGCCAGTATACTGATCAGGTGGACACAGCCTTTTGACAGATTCTGCTGTATTACTGATTGCACAGCTTGCTGAGCTTATTACTGTGTTTCTGGGTTGTTGTCATCTTATCGCTTGGATTTTGATAAAGTATCCATTTTAACACACAGAATATTTGCATGGTCTACTGTTTTCACTATAGGAAAAACCCATCTTGAGAACTACCATAATTCAACATTGGCATGACACAAAGGATGACATTTTGGAAAAAAAAACTATTATATGTAAATAAAATTGCTAAAATGGCTATTGTTTGTGTGCTTTAGCAAATTGAATGTCATTACATGTAATTTCAATTCAATAAAACCAATGTATTAGATAACTACAATGTTAAAATAAAATGAAAAACAATTTAAAAAATTAGAATTCCTCTAAGTAGAAACCGAAAGTACTATGTACTATGTCATGTACTGTGCCTTTGCTGGCATCTGGTACTCAGGGCATGTGCCCACATTTCTTAAAGGGTGCTATGAGCCTGGAAACTTTCAACATTTTCTTTTACTTTCTCACTTTAGTTTGTGGCTCCACCTACTACTCATGGGCAGACACTCCGTGTGATTTCTTTGCCAAGAGCTGCTTTCCTGGCAGCTAGAACCAGAGTCAACAAACCATCATTTCAACAGCTCCACTGCCAGTATATGCCACACCACAAGCTTACAGATACAGTATATTGGCTCTATGTTTAGGACACATGTTTATATGCTCCACACTGGATGTGGATCTGGACTGGTGCTACTGTGTTAATGTCTGTGGGGAGGGGGTCGCCAGGGGTGTTTTATACCCAATGATTCATATGTGGTGCTGAATATTTTTAACTGTAAGAAAAGAGACAGGGGGCTTTTGATGTTTTAAACTGATATCATTTTACTGTCAATGGTGCACCATTTAAAATAAATCCGAAGTATCAATCTCCTGGGTTCCCCACAGTGTATGGTTCCTTCTGACAACCTCTGTGTTGCTACTGTGTCCTGTAATTACCTTTATGTTGGTACATATTCATAACTTGTAGATTGGTACATATTTAGTTAGTTAGTAGAGTGCGAAATCAAGTGCAGCTCTGCATTGAAACCAATCAGTTTACAGATTTTTTGTCAAAGCCTAATTGAGCAAGCCAAAGTTAGAAGCTGATTGGTTACCATGCACAGCTGCACCAGATTTTGCATCTGCATCTGCTTTTTGTGCATTACACACAGTATTCTGACCTCAACACTCAATAAATACTCCTGAACCATATACTATATTGTTTATTACAACTCCTGACTTTAGGCCCCTTTCACACTAGTGTGACTTGTCCTGTGACTTGGGACTACAAAGTTGCATGGCAAGTTGTACCCCATGATTTCCAATGAGTACCGTCCATATCTGTGTAACTTCAAGTCAAAGTCCCTGCACTACTTGACTTTGATGTGACATGAGGTCCAAAGACCTCAAGACTACACAGGCATTGCTTCACGTTACGTCAACATTGCGTCAAAGTCGTGTCCAAGTCACACGACTTTCAGGTCGTACATGTGTGAAAGGGGCCTAAAGTATTTATTGTCTTAACAGTTTTCAGTTGCTAAGTAGCCTCTGGCTTATTACCGAAGTTCACTGTTAGGCCGCGTACACACGATCGGACATGTCCGATGAAACTGGTCTGCAGACCTGTTTCATCGGACCAGTTCGATGGTGTGTATGGCCTATCGGACCGTTTTCCATCTGACCAAAGTTTTAAAACATGCTTTAAAACCTGTCTGATGGAACATGTCCGTCGGACAGGTTCGATGGTTAGTACACAAAAGCATCGGACCAAAAACCTGCGCATGCTCAGAATCAAGTCGACGCATGCTTGGAAGCATTGAACTTCGTTTTTTCATCACGTCGTTGTGTTCTACATCACCGCGTTCTGGTCTGATCGGATTTTGGTCCGATGGTGTGTACGCACATCAGACCATCAGACAAGTTCAGAGTTGTCTGATGAAAACGGTCCGTCAGACAAGTCTCATCAGACATGTCTGATCGTGTGTACAGGGCCTTAAGGTGGGCTGAGAACAAGTGTTATCTTTATATTCTGTGTTCAGAAAAGCATACATATTGCAAAACTGTCTTTAAGCCCAGGTTCACACTGGGCTGTGGGAATGAAGCCAGAACTCGCGCGATTTCACTTCCGCTGACAGTCCCGACTTCAGCCGCGATTACAGACATCTGTGCAGGTTGCAAAAATTACAGAAACTACTTTTTGAAATCGGTGCAGCGACGCAGATGTGGCGTCACACCAATTAGGACAGTGTCATTGGCAGGAATTGCCGGCAAATGCCGCCGATTTGACAAGCGATTTGACATGTCAAAACGCTTGTCAAATCACACCAATGTGAACCAGGGCAAAAATGCTGAAGTTTATGTTTATAAATTGAATGAAAAAAAATGAATAGTGTGTACCCGGCTTTAGCTCTTTTCTTTATGAATCCTAGCAATGTCCTTTTAGGTGAACAAATGATAAATATAGTTTAGATGTACGTCTGCATGATGTTATTTACAATGAAACATTTAAAAAAAATTACACCACTGTGGCTGTAAAAAAAAAACAGAATGAGCAAAATATTAAATGACTTTGTAATAGTGTTAATGCAACCATGCAAGTGGTTTAAAATGTAAACAATACTATATAACTAATTTATCCATTTTCATGTGCTAAATGACCAGAAAGTGTTTCTTTTGTTTAATTATAGATTTTAATTAACAAGGGCAGCTGTAAAAACAAAGCCGTAAATCAAGTTAACAATTATTTGCAACTTTTTTAGGCGGATTATTAAAAAATGTGAAATATGAGAGGCAATTATCTAGTAGTTAAATAATCATTGAGCAGATTGCCAGTTCATGTTGTCCTCATGTCTTTCGTGCATGCAGAAAGCCGAGATATCTTAAAGCCCAACTCCGGGCTAATTTTTTTCCTTTTTTTAAACCTCAACCCCAGGTTTTTTTTAAGACGCTTTGGTTTTAATGCTTGCCTGCAGTCCAAATCTGCCCTTTCAATACCTCTTCTTTACCAGAAGATGTCTTTAATCCTGTGTTTCAATGTCACCTCATACACACGATCGGACTTTAAACTAACTTTTCCGTGGATTTTTGTTTAAAGGGCATTGGCCGTGAACTTGGTATGCATACCCGTGGCAGGACTTTTTCAGCAAACTTTCCCAAAATCATGTGATTTTTCAGCTCTTTACCACCACCCTTTGGTCAACTTGTGTATTGTTGTCTGAACTTTTGCATTGGTTTTGAGCATGCATGTTTGTACTTTGGACTTAAGTCCAATGGATTTCTGTACACATGACAGGACTTTGCACCATAGGACTTTTGTTGTCAGAAAGTGTGTCTGTTTGCAGAGCGAACTTTTGTCCGATGAAAAAATAAAAAGTTTGTCCGATGGAGCGTACACGCGGTCGGATTTTTTTAAGTTTGTTGTCAAAAAAGTCCTATCGTGTGTATGGGCCTTAACTTATAATGATTCAACCTGTTAGACTGAGGATGCTTTAGGCCGCAGGGATCTCCAAACTATGGCCCTCCAGCTGCTGTGGAACTACACTTCCCATGAGGCATTGTAAAACTCTGACATTCGTAGACATGACTAGTCATGATGGGAATTGTAGTTCTTGAACACCTGGAGGGCCATAGTTTAGAGACTCCTGCTTTAGGGTGAAAAAGAGGTATTCCTGTTTAGTTTTTTTAAACAAAGTCACCTAAAAAAAAATCAACAGGGATGAGTTTGGGAAAAAAAAATAGCCCAGAGTTGTGCTTTAATCTCTTGCTAATCACATAATGGATGTGTATATGCATATTCTTTAACGTCTACATGCTACACATATGCAATCATGGTCCCCACATCTGATTGGCTGCAGTCACTGTTTGGCTGAGAATGTTTTAATTTGTTTTAATTTTTTAATAAAAGTTTGTCCCCAATATAATGTACTATCCACAAGGTTCAGTATTGTCTGTTTTTAAATGGTTTGAAATGTTTTATAGATGTATAATATGAATTTCAGATTTTCAATGTGAGTATGAGTATGTTTGAGATGCTCATATGTTGCTTTGCTTAGAAGGTTTAACCCTTTTGCTGGCAAGTCCATGTGTCGTACAGACCTACAGCACTACTTCCAGCTGGCCAGGTCCGTACATCATATGGACCTACATTCCTCTTCTGCTATAAGCTCATGGTCACTTCAGTGAGCACCAATCTCAATGGATCTGATGCAAATGCCGGCTTTCCCCTGCTCCGTCTGCCGTCGGCAATTGCCCTGGAGATCAATGAGTGGAGTTTGCGTCAGGATGGAGAGTGGGGGGGCTGGTAAAAATGTGGTAAACATTTGGTTTGGAGGGTCTCTTACAAACTCTGGAAGCTTTAAGGGAGATATAAAAAAGCAATGGAAGAATTGTAAAAAATGGTACATTCAGCTGAGTTTAAAAGTGGAGAGCAGTGCCTGGCAGGGAAAGGTTTCAGGCAGACAAGGTCCTAGAAAAGGTAGCAATATTTTCTCTCCATCCCCCAATTCATATTGATAATGATTGCAATAGAACAGAGAAGTCACACATTTTGTATTGTCTGGCATGGCCCCTACACATCAGGCACCGCACCATCTGCCTGGAAGTGAATTATCTCTTGTGTAGTGATGGGCAGATGTACAGTTTTCACTAGCTGTACTAAACCCCTGATTTACTGCAAGAGCCAGGGAATCTTGTCTAGGTTGCCTTGTGGATAATCTAGGTCTAGTATTTTCACTTTGTGAACAAGTGTCATTGTTTTTCTGTGATCCTAGCTGTTCTTTCTTTGCATGACTTACCTTGTCAAAGTTGGCCGTTCTAAATATGCATTCAGATCGGCCCGGTTTTGTTTCTTGCAGCACAAAGGAGCAAAATATTGACTATAGAAAGCTGTCTTTTGTGGTCAACACCCACCTGTCTCCAATGATTTTTAAGCCCCAAACACACAAGCAGAATGTCAAGAGACATTTGCCGGTTCAAAATAGCATGGCCGACATTCTGCCGGCTTCTGTCAGGTGTGCATGCTGGAAAACCAATGACAGAGAGCACTGATCAGAACACTTATTTGCATGTTTACTCCCTAAGAATTAATCTGCCTCTATCTAGTACAAATCCGCCCCCCCCAGCTGAAATTCCCCCTCTCAAATCTTCCCTCCTCGTTACCCAAATGCCCCCCCCCCCAAAAAAAATCAATCCTGCTAGTGAAAATCCTCTACCCCTAAAATGTACCCTCCTAGTACACATCTTTAAATTCTCTCACCCAGCACAAATTTCCCAAAATTCCTCCCCCCAGCATAAATTCCTTCCATCTCCCTTTCCAACACAAATCCCCCTAAATCACCACTCTTAGCCCCTCCAAAATTCCCCTTCCAAGAACAATACCAACCCCATGCCTCCCCCCAAATTCCCCCTTCCAATACAAATTTCCTTCCCCCAATCTCCTTGTGGTGCCCCCCCACCTCAAGTAATACCAAAGTGCAAAGGACAGCCGCCCCTCCTGCCCATCTCTTGTTCCAACCTTGATAAGTCTCTTACATTCTCCCATGCACATCCCATTTACATCACATTCTCTTTCTTGTTTAAGCAATGATGTGGCTACAGTTAGGCCATACATTTCCACTCAAAAGAACAAGACATAACAATTTGTAGATACGGGAACAACACTTTAACCACTTGCCACCCACCATATAGCAAAATGATGGTGGCAAAGTGGTTCTTTTATCCTGATCGTACATCATATGACGTGATCAGGACTACTAGGCGTGTATCGGCTTTTCCGCACTCGCTTCTGCAGCCCCATCAGTGCCCATCAGTAAATGAGAAAACATACTTATTTACAAAGTTTTGTAAGACCTCGTACACACGATAGGTTAACCAGAGGACAACGGTCTGATGCGATCGGTTATTTAACCGATAGTGCGTGGGCACGACAGACCATCAGTCAGCTTCATCAGTTATCCAATGACAACGGTCCTTCAGACCGTTGTCATCGGATGGACTGATCGTGTGTACGTGGCTTAACAGAAACACATTTTTATTTTTTTTAAATGTTCAGCCTTTTTTATTTGTTTAACAAAAAATTAAAATCCCAGAGGTGATCAAATACCCCCAAAAGAAAACTCTATTTGTGGAAACAAAATTATAAAAATGTAGTTTGGGTACAGTGTTGCATGACCGCGCAATTGTTAGCGACAGAGCAGAAAGCTGAAAATTGGTCTGGGCAGGAAGGTGTATAGGTGCCCTGTAATCAAGTGGTTAAAAACCTTTAGAATGATCATATTTACTTGACTTGAAAAAAACAAATGCAGGTCAAGAATGCACACTTCACTATTTTAATACAAGTTAATTAGAAATCTTTGTGTATACAAGAAAAATAAAAATAACATGACACCTGACATGAACTTAAGTTTTATAAAATGCATCTACTGCGAACCTGCCCTTTTAGTATATAGGAAAGGTAATAATATATTATATTATATTATACTTGTCCTCTTCCTAATACCATAAAAGCTCTAGTAGGAAAAGGGCACATCTTTACTGTGAAAGTACTGTTGCACTTTGCGTGTGCTGTCAGTAGATTGTTGACCTTTGGTGCTGGCAGTGATGCAGATGTGCCAAAAAAGCACACGCAAAATAAAAATGATGTTCAAACTATCAAACTAAAAATTGTGTGTGTGTATGTATATATATGTATATATATATATATATATATATATATATATATATATATATATATAAAAATGTGAACAGCATTCCACATGAGATTCACATACATAAAAATACACCAGCATTATAATACATTAAAAGATAAACAAGTTAAATCTGCAAGATTTGCAAGCATGCAAATACAGGATTTAGTGTTTTTTCCGAGTTATTAATTTTTATGTGCAGTATCTAGTTTATGATTACTTGAGGTTGCCGTAAATGTTGACAGTGGTTATTGAGGATTAAGATTAGGAAACAGTGGGGAAACCACTTAACATAAGACAGCTTTTTCAATGTTATTCCTTGGAGATAAAATGTACCTGTTTTGGCTAACATAAAACAGAATTAAGCACTTTATGTATCGTTAAGGAACCCATGGCAAAAACATATACTGTATACTTTGTACTGGAAATAAAATACTACATACAAAACAAATTCTTCCATTAGACAAATCACAGATTAGAAAAAAAAAAAATATATATATATATACTGTATATATATACATCTATATCTATATCTATAGATATAGATATATATGTACAATGCCTTAAAAAAAGTATTCATACCCCTTCAAATTTTCCACTTTTTGGCACATTCGCGGTCTCTGACCAGAACGGTATTGCTGTGTTAGGGCTCCGCTCGATGGAGCACCACACCAAAGTGCACAGACATGCTCTGACTCCCCAAGTAACACCCGCAGATACCCACTGCAGAGCATACATCGGAGCATACAACGCTCCTAACGCCATGGTCCAAAGTTAAAGGGGTGGTTCCCCTAAAAAGAAACTTTTAACATTGCCTGTGTCTTGTTAAAAACATTTAGAATCGGCTGGTAGTTTTAAAAAAAAACACCCGTACATACCATTTTCGGCATGTACTCTCACCGCCGCTTCTGGGTCTGGCAGCCGGGGACAGGCATCCGATCGACGCATACAACGCGTCACGAGATGCCGAAAGAAGCCGAATGTTGGTGCGGCTCTATACGGCGCATGCGCACCAACGTTCGGCTTCTTTCGGCATCTCGTGACGCGCTGTATGCGTCGATCGGATGCCTGTCAATGAAGCAGGCCCTCCCATCCCCGGCCGCCAGACCCGGAAGCAGCGGTGAGAGTACATGCCGAAAATGGTATGTACGGGTGTTTTTTTTTTAAACTACCAGCCGATTCTAAATGTTTTTAACAAGACACAGGCAATGTTAAAAGTTTATTTTTAGGGGAACCTCCCCTTTAAGCTGAAGTCCAGAAACATTAAGGACGTGCTGGCTTGCTCTTCAGCCAAGATGGCGACGACCCCTGATTTACATCCCAGCACACCGTGCTCAGCTAAGTAACAGACTCACGTGCAGCCACATCAGAAAGAACATGGTGAGTCTGCTCGTTCAAACAGTTTGAACGAATGCTGCAGAAAGCTTTAAAACAAACATTTGACCAAATCACTGACAAATTGACACGTGAGATCAGAGAGCTGGGATACAGAACAGCAGAGCTGGAAGGGAGAGTGGACGTACTAGAGAATCACATGCAGGATTACATCGCTGAAGTGGAAAATCTCAAGGAAGAGAACTTAGTGCTACTGTCACGTTTAAAAGACCAGGAAAATAGAGCCCGACGATCCAATCTACAAATTAGAGGGATCCCTGAAACAGTGCTAGATCTTCAGGCTACCATGCTGGCCATGTTCCAGGAACTGCAACCAGCCATTCCTGTTGAGAGACTGGAAATATTCAGAGTACATAAGGCTCTAACCGCCCGCAAAACCAACGGTCCATCAAGGGACATTATAGCCAAGTTCCATTACTACCGCACAAAAGAAGCAGGAGCCAGGGAAAGAGAATCCCTGTCCTTTTAAAGCCATACCTATCAGCTATTTGCAGACCTGTCACCACTTACAGTTGCCAAGAGACAAGCTCTGAAGCCCCATCTAAAGACGAGGTGACATACCTCTGGGAATTCCCCTTCTTAGTACACTTTACTCACCTGAAAACCAAATACATCTGTCGTACAGTTGCTGAACTGCAATTAGCCCTGAAAGACCTGGGCCTTCTTGATGAGGCCCCTCATAAAGACATTTCCCACAGACGATCGGCCTCTCGATCGTTCACTCTCATCAAAATCTCTACAAAAGAGGTCTCTTTGATGTTCCCTGCAGCTCCCAATGAGTATTAGATGGACTGGCTTTACTTGCATACCATCAGGTAACTAAATCTTACCCCCCTTGCTTTATCTTTATCCCTGGGTGGGTACATCTTCTCTTGCTTTCCCCCCGGGGGGGGGGTTTCTTTCTGCATTGTTATTACCAATGGAGACCGCACCTTATCTGGTGAGTCCGCAACTAATGGGTTAATGTGATAGGAGGCACATCCTGCACTGTTATTGATATTAGTGAGCATAGAACCTGCCCCTCCTTTTTTATAACCTACAATCCCCTCATAGTCCACTCCTCTCCTTCCTTGGGAACCTGACATTTTACCCAACATGGGAATCTTCTGCAGCATTCACCGCCTGCTAACCTATTCAGACTTCACAAATTAGTCTCTAATAATGTTATTCATTCTTTCCCAACTCTATGCAAGTCATACAGACTCCCTAGATCTGAACTGATTCACTATCTACAGGTCAACATTTTTTAAATTCCATCATTACTGAGTCAGATGACACAATTCGAATGGATCTGTAAAAGTGACCCACATGTCTACTCTCAACATTGTATCAGCAATTGAACACTGTTCTAGATAATGCACCACCATCATACTCAGATAAATGGGCAAATTATTTGGAGCGCACTTTTGAGATTGCAGATTGGTCTAATATATGGGTGGCCACTAAATCTTCCTCTCTCTACCTTGTACCAGAGAGTATTGCAAATTATGCCCCATCATATCCAGGGACATTTTTTTAGGGGTGCACAGCTCAGGGCACACACTTACATATTTGGAAGCAATGCCCTTTTAACCAAGAATGGATTACCGCCAATTCTAGCCGTGGCGTTTGGTATGAATCATGAGGGGGAACTCCACGTCAAATTTTAAATAAAAAAACGGCATGGGTTCCCCCCCAGGGACATACCAAGCCCTTAGGTCTGCTATGGATTTTAAGGAGAACCCCCTACACCGAAAAAACGGCATAGGGGTTCCCCCACAATCCATACCAGACCTGTATCCAAGCACGCCGCCCGGCCGGTCAGGAAAGGAGTGAGGACGAGCAAGCGCCCCCCCTCCTGAGCCGTACCAGGCCGCATGCCCTCAACATGGGGGGGTTGGGTGCTCTGGGGCAGGGGGGCACCCTGCGGCCCCCCCACCCCAAAGCACCCTGTCCCCATGTTGATATGGACAGGGCCTCTTCCCGACAACCCTGGCCGTTGGTTGTTGGGGTCTGCAGGTGGGGGGCTTTTTGAAATCTGGGAGCCCCCTTAAATAAGGGGCCCCCAGATACCGCCCCCCACCCTAGGTGAATGAATATGGGGTACATCGTACCCCTATCCATTCATCTGGAAGAAAAATGTCAATAAAATAAACACACAACACAGGGTTTTAAAATAATTTATTAGTCAGCTCCGGGGGTCTTCTCTGCTCTCCGGGGGGTCTTCTCCACTCTCTGGGGGGTCTTTTCCATCTTCTCCGCTCTCTGCTGTCGTCTCGACGCTCCCCGGTTCTTCTCCCGCTCGCTCTTCAGTGCCTTCTTCATGGCTGGAGACCGCTACCTTCTTTTTAGCTCTCTTACTAGCAGCGGCGCAGCCCGCTCTTTTTTGCCGTCTTCTGCCTTCTTCTTTTCGTCTTATGTTGACGCAACGCTTCCTCCCGCTGTAATGCCTGGTGCACGGCTCGCACCGATTTATATAGGCCTCTTATGACGTCACAGTCCCATCATGCTCTGGGACCCAAATAAAAACTTTTGTTCACATTTTTTTCATGTTACAACCAAAAATGTAAATGTATTTTATTGGGATTTTATGTAATAGATCAACACAAAGTGGCACATAATTGTGAAGTAGAAGGAAAATGATAAATGGTTTTCAGTTTCTTTTACAAATAAGTATCTGAAAAGTGTGGTGTGCATTTGTATTCAGCACCCTTTACTCTGATACCCCTAATGTAAATAGAGCCCAGTTCTGTGAAGCCCTCAGAGGTAGAAAGCAAACAGCATCATGAAGGTCATATATTATTTATTTTTATGTTCATAAATTATATCATGTTTATTACTTTAAAAAAAGTTGTATCTTGTGAATAAACTTGGGATGCAGGGTACTTTCACTACTTTCTGGGGTTGCTGACATTTTGAATAAGAAAGACTAGTAATGAATGCCTACTGACATTATAACTGCCTCCCTCTAAGCATCCTTAAAGAGTAACTCCACTTTTGTTCAGGGAAAAAAACAAAAAAACAACCCTCTTTAGGTGATCAGTGAACATTGCATAGTTTTTAACAAACTTTGTTGCAGACCCCTATCTGTTTCTGATCTAAAAAAAATGCTTTTCGTTAGACAATGGCCTGTGCACAGATATTGTGAAAGGGAGTGACTAATTAATTGTATTCAGTGTATGCACTTTTAGGGTATTTATGAGAAAACTTGCATCCCTTTAGAAGTGATTAACCCTTGGGGAGTATCTCACCAAAGGATGTTTGAAATCTGAATTATAACTTAGTGCAGAGTTCTCCATGGAAGCAGAAAGGACACTTCTGCAAGCGTTCTGTGCACCTCTGAGTTTCTGTACCTCTGAGAGGTCTAGAGAACACCTCAAAAATATTTTCACCAAAGTGGAGTTACCCTTTAAAGCTCTCCTACGCTGAAATAAATTCATCTATGCGAATTGCAGAAGAGTTAGGAAGCAGAAAAAGAAATTCACAGCTTAGTAGTGTAATCACAAAGCATAACTGTAAAGCTCTGCCATGACTGGACCACCTGCTGGGTACAAGTAGTAAATGTGGCTGAGGTTTCTATATTGTATTTTAGCCCTGTACATTATAAGAAAGAAAGACAATATTATACCTTCTTGCAAAGCTCTACTTCTTTGCAAAAAAAAAAAACATTCAGTTAACATTTTTTTTTTCTTTAACATTCAAATAGCATTCCTGCAGAATGAGTGAAACTTCCATACCAGTATTTATCTTTTGAGAGCCCTACATCCTTACCTTATAAATAAATGGTCCTTAATATGTCAATGAAAAATGCATATCATAGTGTTCCATGGTTCTAGCATCATTTTCCTTCAGCATCCATAGCAGTCTACTCCACACATAGATACACGGGAACATGAAAGGGAGGTTGCACAGCTCCGAGTCAGGTGATAAGACTCAGACTAAAGACAAATTGAGTAGTCTTTCCTTAAAAGGGGCCTTTGGTAGATCTCTGCACCCCTCTTTGTGGGCCTTCTGACTAGATGGTGAGAATAATGAGGATCCCGAATAGAGCTAGAGCATATTCTCATGGGATGTATTCCAAGAACAATGCAGATATGATTGCAGAAAGTCACTGTAAATATACACTGTACATATAGGCCCGGATTCACAAAGCACTTACGCCGACGTATCTCGAGATACGCCGCGTGAGTGTAAATATGCGCCGTCGTATCTGTGCGCCGTGCCCACAGAACTAAAATACGCCTAAAAACTGACTTCATCCGACCGACGTAACTTGCCTACGCCGGCGTATAGTGGGCGCATAGTTACGCTGGACGCATTTGGCACTCCCATTGATTTTCGATGCAAATATGCAAATGAGGGAGATACGCCGATTCATGAACGTATTTGCGCCCGGCGCATGTTTTAATCGATTTGCGTAAGGTTTACGTCCAGCATAAAGTTATTCCCCATATTGGAGGCGCAACTCATGCAAAGGTATGGACCAGGGAACGAACGCCGTAAAATTTTACGTTGTTTACGTAGTACGTGAATAGGGCTGGGCATAGGTTACATTCACGTCGTAGGCAGTGATTCGACGTATCTTAGCCAGTTGTTTCCACGTGATTGTGAGCATGCGCACTGGGATACTTCCAAGGTACAACGCATGCGCAGTTCATTTTAAGTACTTGTTAAAATGTATCACGCCCACTTCCACTTACGCTGCCTTACGCCAACGAATATACGCTACGCCGGCGCAACGTTGGGAGCATTTGCTTTGTGAATTCCATGCTTCCCTCTCTGTGTTGCGCCAGCGTAGCATAAAGAAGATACGCTACGGCGGCATAAAGATGTGCCGATGTATGTGAATCCAGGCCTAAATATATATATATATATATATATATATATATATATATTTTTTTTTTTTTATTATTTGCTTTCCTATTAATCAGTTTTTAAGGTGCAACATTTAGATGGGAGTGGAAGTCTAATTGTTAAACAAACCTTGCATTTTTTTTACGCAAGGTTCACTTTAATCATATAAAAAGTTAGCTTCCTGTTAGTGTTTCTTTATGGAGCTGTTTATTAGTATATATGCTTTTGTATTGCCATTTTTATTTGGTTCATAGTCATCAAAAAGCCTTTTCTTTTTCTCTCTATAGGAAGAACCATTTGTTATGGTTTTAGAGAATGTCTTGGGAAAGCCAAAGAAATACCAAGGATTTTCTATTGATGTCCTTGATGCCTTAGCCAACTATTTGGGATTCAAGTATGAAATATATGTTGCACCAGATCACAAGTATGGAAGACCTCAAGAAGATGGTACATGGAATGGGTTAATAGGTGAACTTCTCTTTAAGGTAAATATGTGCACCGATACAAAGATGTCATCCATCAGTAAACATGCATAATATCATATTATATCAATTTAGTATTGTATTTTTACAGTATGTTTTGAATGTGATTTCCAAACGTCCCTGTAACAAACATTAAAATGCCTAATAACTGATATAGAATAATATATTATCACTGTAGTGCTTTGGCTCAGATCACACAGCCTGAGGTTGGAAATGTGTTGCCTTCAAGACATTAGAAATTTAGAACAAGTTATATTAGACAGAAATCTGATGTTTATGGGGAGCAACACACAAAGACAGATGGCAGACATGACTATTAATATGTGTTATTCCTTATCAAATATTGAGTTGTGCCTGTAGTTCTTTATACTTGTAAATCTTTTGCAACTAAATATATCATGTTTACCAATGCTAGGCTACAGTTACTAAATTACAAATTAGAACATGTCTGTTGTTTTCCCCAATAACAAATCATTATTAATCATACCTACTGTATGTACTAGTTTATTTTACTGAATATATAAAATTGTAAACAAATGTTTTTAGTGTTTCATTTGCATAGTGAAGTCACAGGATATTTCCACAGATATTTATGTATAGGAGGCCTTCAAATATTGCTGTTGTGGGGTATTGTAGGATGATCTTCATTTAGCTTTGAGGACCTAGGCAATGAGTAAAAAATATGGCACTGAGTACTTTGGCACTAGACAATGTTACTGACATGCTGTCAATTTATATTGTTTTTTTTTCTCCAAATATAAGTTGTATTGTTTTACAAAAGGAAATTAAATGAAAAAGCATACAGAGAATGTACATTACAGTACAAAATACGGTAACTGACGTTCACAGGTACATAAGTGGCACAACATTAACAGTGATATTGGTGCGATAGGTAGTTAGAAGGCAGTCCGTGATTATATAAAATGCCTATTAATGGGAGTCGTCACGCCCTAAATTATTCTACATCAACACAGCTCCAGGCCTAGTCACATTGCCCAGACCTTGACCATCAATACATCCATTAGTATTCTTTAAGGCCCTATACCTGAAACATGTGCGTGTGGGAGATGAAGAAAGAAAAGTGTAGTGAAGCAGAAAGAAAGAAGAAGTTGGAAATTGGACAGGGGGGCGAGGGGGGAGACCTGAGGGGCTTGGCCCGCATAGGAAAGGTGTAACAGCCACCCTGTTTGTCATATGCTGTCACTCAAGTGGCTAACAGAGCCACCCCTTCATCAGAGTATATGAGCATGGTCCAGAGCAACCATGCCCGGGAGTGTTGCTCTTGTTTGTTTTGAGCTGTACGGAATAGGTCCTCCAGTTTGCCGATCTCCTCCACCCTACGCAGCCAGAGGATCATTTTTCTTCCATAGAAGTGGAATGCAAGCCTTGGCTGCATTCAGGAGGTGTCTCACAATCGACTTTTTGTAACTCCGGGACGGAATTGTAGTAGCATGAAGCAAGACGGCTGGGTCATCCTCAATTTGATGGTCTGTGAGTTTTTGAGTGACCCCGTGGACTGTCGTCCAGTATTGCTGCAGTAGAGGGCAAGACCAGAAGAGGTGATGGAGTGTCCCTTTCTCTATCTGACATCTCCAGCATCTGTCTGTAGTGGCCAGGAAGAACTTATGTAGTCGGCTGGGTGAGTAGTACCATCGGGTCAGAATCTTATGGTTAAGTTCCTGAAACTTTGTGCAAATAGAGGTTTTTAGGGAAACCCGATAATCGATTGCTTCTGGGTAGGGATGAGCCGAACACCCCTGGGTTCGTTCGTTCGCACCAGAACCTGCGAACAGACCAAAAGTTTGTGTGAACTTTAGAACCCTGTTAAAGTCTATGGGACTCGAACGTTTGAAATCTAAAGTACTAATTTTAAAGGCTAATATGCAAGTTATTGTCCTAAAAAGTGTTTGGGGACCTGGGTCCTGCCCCAGGGGACATGTATCAATGCAAAAAAAGTTTTAAAAAACGGCTGTTTTTTCAGGAGCAGTGATTCTAATAATGCTTAAAGTGAAACAATAAAATTGAAATATTCCTTTAAATTTTGTACCTAGGGGGGTGTATAGTATGCCTGTAAAGTAGCGCTTGTTTCCTGTGCTTAGAACTGTCCCTGCACAAAGTGTCATTTCTGAAGTCATTTAAAATCACTCACCTTAGGGTCTGGTATGGATATTAAGGGGAACCCTGTGTCAAATAAAAAAAAATGATGTGGGGTTCCCCCCAAATATACATTCCAGACCCTTCAGGTCTGGTATGGATTTTAAGGGGAACACCACCCCAAATGTAAAAAAAAAATGCCGTGGACCCCCACACAATTTTTTTTATGAATGACTTTTCTCTGTATTGCCGGGAGCCGACAATTCATTATAGCTGCAAGTGATTTAAAATTACTTTTTTTCCTTCAGACTTTGTGCAGGGACAGTTCTAAGCATGGGAAACAAGCGCTACTTTACAGGCATACTATACACCCCCCTAGGTATGAAATTTAAAGGAATATTTCACTTTTATTGTTTCACTTAAAGCGGAAGTAAACCCATTGATTTGATAGTTTCAAAAAACAGTTAACATTTCCGGCATGCCGGAAATGCTAGCTGTTCACATGTGTTGTGCTCTCAACCAAACTATCAAACCATCCAATGGCAGGTGTCATTAAGGATCACATGTTCAGCATCATAGCAGTTGCAGAGTAAACAGAGGCTAAGATGGCAGCCTCCTTGGCTGAAAACAAAAGGAGGGTTTACTTCCACTTTAAAGGAATTATTAAAATCACTGCTGCCAAAAAAAAATGCAGTTTGTCCCCTGGGGCAGGATCCAGGTCCCCAAACACTTTTTAGGACAATAACTTGCATATTAGCCTTTAAAATTAGCAATTTAGATTTCAAATGTTCGAGTCCCATAGACTTTAACAGGGTTCTAAAGTTCACACGAACTTGAGGCGAACACCCCAAATAGTTCGCTGTTCGGCGAACAGGCAATGTTCGAGTCGAACATGAGTTTGACTCGAACTCGAAGCTCATCCCTATTTCTGGGCATTGGTAAACGAGCATTGCAAATCCATTTTCCCATTTTTGTAAAAATTGCAACTCAGGTTGTTCCGCAGGGGAATTAAGCATATCATAGGTTTTGAATAGAACATTGGGTACCACTCCCCCCCCACAGTAATCCTCAAACGTTGTCAGGTCACGGTTGTATTGTGCCGGGTTGGGTATTGAGTGGAGGAAATTATGGGAAGCCTAAACTGGCCACTATTATGAGTCAAGGAGACCACCGAGGGCCAGTGATTGTCAGTCAAGAAATGGCGAGCCTGATCCCTGCCTGATGTCCGAAGTGTCCATAGGGGAATCCCTAGAGGAGAGAGCAGCTGTAAATATCATAGAGACGCCTATCTGGAGAGTAGTACCTATCACCGGGTGTAACTTCAACCCTTGAGGCAGCCGACCATAACACCAGATGGTCCCTCCAAGCATGGCAGCAGACTGTGCCTGCTCTAACTGTGTACACAAATTTGTTTTCGCCATGTCGGTTCCAATCTATTATCCTTCCTAAGTGGACCGCTGAATAGTAGTGCTGTATAGTGGGCAGCACAGCGGTGCAGTGAGTAGCATGTCAGCAGCAGCAAGAAGGTCGCCTAGCAGCAAAAGGGTCGCTGGTTCGAATCCCGACCAAGACACCATCTGCCTTGAGTTTGCATGTTCTCCCTGTGTCTGTGTGGGTTTCCTCCGGGTACTCCGGTTTCCTCCCACACTCCAAAGACATGCTGATAGGTAAATTGGATCTCGTCCAAATTGGCCCAGTATATATGTATATATGTGTGTATGACTGTGTGTCCCTAGTGTGTCAAGATCCTACGGGGTAAAAATGACTGCACCAGCCAAGCAGACACTGGCTGGAAAAAGTACCCAGAGGCGATTCAGTTCGCATGCATTGCGCTATACAAGTCATTCATTCATTCATTCATCAGGGAGAGCCAGTCCTCCATATCGTTTAGGCAGAGTTAGATAGCACCTCTTTAGTATAGGTCTAGACTTTGCCCAGATAAATCTGGTTAAGAGGGAGTTCACTTGTTTAATATAATGGGACGGGATCATAATTGGTAGTGCCTGAAATAAATAAAGGAACTTCGGGAGGATGGACATTTTCAAAAGATTACACCTGCCAAACCAGGAATGTAGGCCCTGGCCCACTTCTCCAAAAGCAACCTGCAGCGGTGGAAAATTGAGCTCAAATGTGTGTTTCAAATCCTTAGGGATCTAGGTTTCCAGGTAAGTGAGGGAGGTGTCTGACCATTTAAATCCGAATTGCGATTGTAGTGACTGCAGTCTATCGGTAGGTATATTAATCCCCATGGCCGCTGACTTATAAAAATTGATTGTCAGGTTAGAAAGCCTCCCATATCTATCAAATTCCTTAAGTAAGTTCCGGAGCGACACTATTGGGATAGTCAGTGAGAACAAAAGGTCATCCGCATAGGCAGAGATTTTGTATTTACCCCCTCCCACTGTCACCCCCGATATGTCTGGATTGGACCTTACAGTACACAAGTAGGGCTCCAAGGCCAGCGCGAAGAGGAGGGGTGACAGCGGGAAACCCTGCCTTGTACCATTCGTTATCTGAAACGATTCCGAGAGGATTCTGTTGTTCTTGACCTGGGCCGAGGGAGTGGAATAAATGCTGAGAATCCACTGTAACATTCTGCGCCCTAGGCCAATCTTCTCAAAGACAGAGGACCAGAAGACCCAGTTTACACCCAGTTTACACGGTCAAACGTCAGTGCTAAGGAATATGTAGGGGGTCTTTGTCGTGGAGACTGCATGAACGAGGTTAAGCACTTTGGGGGGGATGTCCCTCGCCTACTGGCCAGGGACAGACCCCACCTGATCTAGGTGGATCAGGTTTGGCATGAACTGTTGGCCAAAATCTTAGTGAAAATCTTAAGGTCAACATTAAGGAGGGATATAGGCCTGTAGCTGCTACATGCTGCTGGGTCTTTGCCTTCCTTCGGGGTGAGGGATATATGCGCCCTGAAAGTATCCCTAGAAAGTAGTGCACCATCTCCTAGTCCGTTGAACATCTTCACCATGTGAGGGCCTAGAAGTGGCATAAGTGTTCGATAGTACTGCAGTGTTAACACGTCCGGGCCGGGTGCCTTGCACGGTTTCATCCCGCCTACCGCTCGCTGAAATTCCTCCACTGTAATGGGATCCTCCAGTCCCGTCCTCGCCTCCGCCGAAAGTTGGGGGATCTGGGAAGCCGAAAGATAGTCCTGTACCGTTGATTCGTTCGGGGTAGTCCCCGGAAGGTTATATAGAGAGGAGTAAAAGTCTCTAAATTCTGTCACTATTTGGGATGGTGTGGACTTCCTTTGACCGGAGGGGGCTATTATTTGGGGAATATACATGTTGAGCCGCTGCTTCCTGACTGTTCTAGCTAACAATTTCCTGCATTTGTTTCCCGACTCATAGGAATGTTTTTGGCAGACCTGCAATGCTGCTTTGGCCCTAAAGTGTAAGGCCGCGTACACACGATCGAACATGTCCACTGAAACTGGTCTGCCGACCAGTTTTAGCGGACATATCCGATCGTGTGTACGACCTAGCGGACAGGTTTTTTAAGCGGACAAATTTCAAAGCATGCTATGTACGCCTAACCAGCAGACATAAATCTCCCGCATGCGCCAAATTGATTCGACGCATGCGTGGAAGTATTTTACTTCCTGGATTGGTGACGTGGCGGCGTCACCGCCACATCACCGCGTTATCCGTCCAAGGGGATTTTGGTCTGATGGTGTGTACACGCCATCAGACCAAATATCCGAGGAGACATGTCCGCTGGAAACGGTCCGTCGGACATATTTCAGTGGACATGTCTCCTCGTCTGTACGCGGCCTAACAGATCTACTATCTGTTTCCTTAGGGACATTAGCTCTATTTCAAGTGAGGCCACCGATGTGTGTTTGTTTTTTCGATCCTACATCTTGAATCCTGTGCAGCAAATCAAGCAATGTTTGTTTCCTTCCTTTTTTAATTTGCGCGCCATGTTTAATTAGTACTCCCCTTATGACCGCCTTGTGGGCTTCCCACAAGATTCCCAGGTCACACTCTGCAGTATCATTCGTTTGGAAGTAGTACTTCAGTTCGTTCGTGACATCCGACAGTACTGTCAATAATTTATATTATTTTAACGCTCTCAAATTATCAGAAAATGTGACATTAACCGCTTAACGCCCGCCCACTGTATATATACGTCCTATTTTTAAAGATGGATATCTCGGTAACAGTAGCAGCTGCTGCCACAATCGAGATATTCATCTTTACAGTGGGCGGGCCTATCTACGATAACAGCGGTCTCTGCGGTGTATTCGCCGCAAGATCGCCGTTATCGGTGGCGGGAGAGGGGCCCCCTCCCACCGCTCTCCCGCGCCCTCCGCCGCCTTACCGTTGCCGCAGGTAGCGGCGGAGGCGATTGGGTCCTGTCGGCAGCTGTGTGGGTATGCGAATGAGAGAAAAATCACCCCCACCCGTCCCCATAGCTCTGCTGGCCGAAAGTGACGTCAAAACGTCAGTCCCGCCCAGCATCTTAAAGGAACATTTCTTTTGTTTACCTTTTTTCAAATGACATATTTTTTTTTTGCTTTTTTTGCTTTTTTTGCTTTTAAGCCTAAATATGAGATCTGAGGAAATTTAAAGCGCCCCATCCCGACGAGCTCGCGCCCAGAAGCGAGCACATACGTGAGTAGCACCCGCATATGAAAATAGTGTTCAAACCACACAAGTGAGATATCGCCGCGATCGTAACTGTAACTCAAAAAATGCAACCTATAGATTTTTTTAAGCGTCGCCTATCAAGATTTTTAAGGGTAAAAATTTGACGCCATGCCACGAGCGGGCGCAATTTTTAAGCATGACATGTTGGGTATCATTTTACTCGGCGTAACATTATCTTTCACAATATATAAAAAAATTGGGCCAAATTTATTGTTATCTTATTTTTTTATTCAAAAAAGTGAATTTTTCCCAAAAAACTGCGCTTGTAAGACCGCAATGAGCAAATACGGTGTGACAAAAAGTATTGCAATGACTGCCATTTTATTCTCTAGGGTGTTAGAAAAAATATATATAATGTTTGGGGGTTTTAAGTAATTTTCTAGCAAAAAAATATGTTTTAGTCTCGTAAACACCAAATCTGAAAAACACCCTCGGTCCTTAAGTGGTTAATGCTAAACTAAACAGTCAAGGAAGTTGACATCTTAGCTTCTGATCTGTAGTTGCTATGATGCTGCACGTGTCAGTTTGGTTGAGGGCACAAGCAACTCTCACAATTAGCTTGAAAAATGTATATATAGATTGTATATACTGTATACATTTCTATTTTTTATTTTGTTTATTATCTTTAACGGTGCAACTGTTTCCATCAGTGGAATTATTGAAAACACAGCACTGCAGATGAGCACTACAGCCAGAATAGGGCAGTGCTCTTCCTAAAGCAGAGTTCCACCCTAAAAATGTTCTATTAACAGCTTACCTTTAATGTAAAAAAAAAATCATAATCTGCCTAGTTCCTGGTCCTAGGTGGACTTCTTGTCCTAAGACCCTATTGCCTCCTGGGAAATGATGACACTAATTTCCCAGCAGTCTCTGGGCATTGCAGTGCCTAAAAATCACCCAGCATGCACCTCTCCCTGAAAACCAGGAAGAAAAAGGAACTGGGCTTCACATGCCCACACATATGATGGATACAGCCACAACATGAGCTGGAGAATATAAGGCAAGTGTTTGCAATGATTTCTGGAATGATTGGAGAGCTATCAATATCTTTTAGAGACTATTTAATGTGATATATTTTAGCTTGCAAAAAAAAATTATGCCCAGAACCCCGCTTTAAACATAAAGGTTTTAATTTTAATCCATGAAGCCTTGAGTCTGCACATGAACACTTATATCATAGCTGACATAGTGGTCACATGATGCGAAACTCTGGTTCTCGATCGTCTGTAAGGACCATGGAAGTCACTGAACATATAGTTTTGTGACAAGAATTTAATTTTAGTGAATCCATTAAGCTTATAACTTTTCTATTTTTTTGTGAAATAAGTTTCATTCTGGCAATGCTTTGAATATTGGAAAATGACATGTAAGAGGAAATTGGTAAAATAAATCCTTTCTTCAAGTGGCATACAATATTTATTAACTGATGCAAGAAGAAATAGAGTAGTGGGCCCAAGGTCATGGTTTCATTTATAAGCAAAAGGTAGATGTGATTAAAAAATGTAACATTCAAAGACACTGTTAGGGAACTGTGTTGACAAATGGGATCAGAATATAGGAAGGTCATAAAAAAATACATTTTCTGAATTAACACTGTCCTTGAAACTGCATAAATCAATAATAACTAACCTGGACCATATGAGTTTGGAATTGATCTTCTTGATATTAGATACATGATTATCTATATCAACTGAAATAGAGGTGCTTGGCATTTTAATCAGAAACATCTAAAAATACATTTAAAATTTCCTAGAGTGTGAAAATTGTGCCATTTTGCAGTAAGTTACCAACAACCTTTAAAACTCTTTGGCCCAGATTCACAGAGCGATTACGCCTGCGCAACTGCTGTTGCGCGTGCGTAAGTCTAAATGTGCGCGTGCGTATAGTTGGACGCGATTCACAAAACAATATACGCCAGAAATCTACGTTTTTTGGTCCGGCGTAATTGAGTTAGACCTTCGCTTGCCTTCGCGCAAAACTGCGCTAGACACACCATTGATTTGCTAGTCAAATATGCTAATGAGGGAGTTACGGGGATTCACAAAAAAACGCAGTTGCTGCGCAGGCTACGCGATGTGCGCAACTGCAAAATGTTCTGTCTAAAGTTAGAGGACCTAAAAGCTGGTCTAAATTTTGAAAAAAAGTCTAATTGTCAGATAAAGCAACACTGTTAGTGAGGAGTTCAGCAGTCCACACGTGTTGCCCAACAATCTGTATGCCAACATGCCAGGGGCATCGTCGCGCATAGCTATACTACTGACTTTAGATGAACAAAGAAGGATGAGGGCACGGAGGATGGCACTAAGGAGGGCACGGGAGATGTTTTATTTTTTTATTTTTTGGCTTATATCAAATTTACAATTTAATCTAATCTAATACAAGATTCTTATCTGATACAAGCCCCTCACTCTTCACTTGATATATCACACACGCATAGACATCTTTGGCATGAGAGATTCTGAGGTGTCTCGCATCTTCAGATTCACCCCTCATGCCATCGTGGAATTACCACAACCTTGCAGGAGGACATCAGCAGCCCAACACATGGCACTACCCATGACACCCATGACAGCTACATATACAATCAGAGCCCCATCCCCACAGATTGCGAACAGAACATGTATGGGGGACAGCTGGCTGGTTGGTGAGTGACATGGGAGTCAGGCATGACTATCCCCTCCCGTGATGCACACCTCACAAGTGGCACATGCATGACTAACATCCACCTGTCTTTTCCCTTCAAGGTGACTCTGCATATGAACTGGAACCCCATCTCATGACCCCATCTCATGCCAGCTCACATTATGCATCTTTGCACGTTAAACACACACATTAATCATGGCACAATGAGAATGCATGCATGCACACCACTATGGTCCCTAGCACACACACCCCACATCCTCATCAAATTGGATTGGCACCAGTCCACCATGCAAGACTGGTGAGCAGTAACGCCACGTCAAGGCTCCAATTATGTCACTGTACATTCATACACCATTCACACGGACCTGGGAATCACTTCTCCCTGGTCCTGGGGAACCCTTCTCCACCCAAATTGAGGATGACACCCCTTTTCCAGCAGGAATGTCACCCCCACATTCAAACATCATTCACAACCCAAAAAATGCCAAAAATGTCAGCAAAAAAAAAAAAATGCATAGAAAAAAAAAAAAGCAGAGAACAAAAATAAACATGCTTTCATACCAAAAAAAGGGGGAAAAAAAATTAATGCCTCTGCCTGAGCCACGCCTGGGGCGCCCCCGGCCACGGCCCCGGACCCTCAGGGGAGACGCATGGGGGAGGGGAAAAGCCGGGGAAGGAGGAGCAGCCCCTGAGATCTGCCCACCTGGCGGCCTGCCCTCCAAGGCCACGGCTATTCTGTCCAGGGCAGCACCAAGTGTTGCCGTGTTGCCCTGGATAGCCTGGGTAAGGGCCCTCACATCCTGCCAACGCCTGCTGCTGTAGTTTGCAGGTCATTTAGGCAGGTTGTGGAGGCCCGGGAGTGGGAGTCCAGGTTACCCAGCCTATCGTTGATGGAGGACAGGCTCTGATCCACCCGCCCCATAGTCTGGCAGAGCTGTCTCAGAAGGCGGGTCTGGGTGGCCAGGTTCCTTCTCAGACTGGCGGGCAGGAGATTGGGCGCCCCCCTGGTGCTCTGGGATGACCTCCTGGCTCTTGCTGATGGTTGTGGCCGGGGGAGAGGGGAGGCCCTTGTGAGGGGAGCCATGTTGGGGGAAGAGGGGGGGGGGCTCACCCTTAGGGAGGGCAGGCTTCTTGCAGCCAGAGGGGAAGAGTCCGCAGAAACCAAATGGCCAGTGCCTGCCATGGACTCCTCCTCCTCATGATTCTCCTCCTCCTCATGATCGTCCTCCGCATGATCCTCCTCCTCCTCTTGTTCCTCCTCCGCGGACTCTGGCCTTGTTGGGGGGGCCTCATTAGGCTGCTGTCCTGGCGTTGGAGCGGTCTGGCCAGATGGCCCTGCACCCTCCTGCACAGCTGTGGATGACACAAACCATTCACAGGTTGGAGGATACACACACTTGCCACATATTCCCTTTCACCTCCTCCCCCACACATGCTACACACTTGAGAGAAATAAATACCTTACCTGGCACCGCGGGGACCGGACTTGTGTCAAAGCCTGGCAGGCCCTCCACTTCATGCCGGTGAAAGGTCAGGGCCACCACACGCTCCGTCGCTGTAAATCTAACCCGGCATGGTGGGCCCCCTCCTGTGCCCCTGGCATGGGCATTTATTGCGGCCAGTTTTTTTTTCACCTCACGCCGGAGGTCATTTATTTTCTTTTCAATCCCAGAGCGGGTCCGTGTCTCCCCCTCCCCCGATGAATTGACCTGCTCCGTGATCATATCCAATATCTCCCTCCTCCTGGCCGGGGTGGTGGTGGCACTCTGCGGGCCGTGGAGAAAACGCCCATAGTCGGTAATAGCCCGGGCAAGAATTCTTTTTTCCCCCACTGTAAAATTCAACTTTCTTTTCTCTCAGTCATACTTCCAAACAAACTCACTAGCAGTCACCAAAAATCTGTCACAAATACAAGCACAACCAATCAGACAAGAACACACACAAAGAGAAAAAGAACAGGCAAAAATCACACTAGCACTCAGCAAGAAACAGACACAAAAAAATCAGATGAAAAAATAAAGCAAGAAAACAAACGCTCAGAAATCTATCAATCAAACAAACAGTCAAAAAACACTTATCAAAACACACTTTCACAAAACTACCAACAAGCACTAGATCACACAGAACACTAATCTGACAACTACAAAACACACTCTAACGAACAACAGAGCAAAAGCACTTGATTCAATGGGAAGGGACACAAAGGGATGTACTTTTGCAATGGAAGTGCGTTTGTGTGTGTCTATTTATGCTGTCTGCGTAGTTCACAACGTTGCCCTAGTCCATGTCCAATTTCACTGATTGCGCCGCTCCCGAGTTGTGAGCATGCGCACAACGGAGCTGACATGGTTTCCTGCATGCGCGAGTCGGCCGGCCCTTCATTTGCATGGGGTCACGGCTCATTTCAATGTAACACGCCCACGTCCCTCCCAATTTGTATTACTCCTCCTTACGCCTCCGGAAAAAAACCTTACGCTTGCGCAATCTCTTGCGCAAAAGCTTCGTGAATCGCGGGATTACGCGGCTAGATTACGCAAGTCTAACGGAAAAGTGGTGCGCTACGCCGGTCCAATAATGCGCCGATGTACGTGAATCTGGGCCTTTGGGTTTAAGAAGAGAACTACAGTGTTTTTTTTTTTTCTGAGGATAGTTATTTTCTTCTTTTGGATGCAAAATAACATTTTGATTCATGCTTATTTTTTTAGGAAAATACAAAAAAAATTGAATGTCCAATTCCCTACATTTTATCCCCAAAATGTGCAGAAAGTAAATGTTGCTACTTAGATTCAGCTGTAAATATACTCTATTGTTTGTGCTGATTATAGGGATACCAAGCATGTGTGTGTGTGTCATCCATGTTTTGTGTTTATCATTCAGAATACCCATGCATGTCAATCTACACTTTCAGCACCTTATCATAAATAAAAAGGCTCTATATTGCAGGAGCACCATAGATTCTACTACACCCACTCCATTTACAGTAGTTGGCATCCAAGGACATTAACCACTTCAGCCCAGGAAGGTTTTATCCCCTTAATGACCAGGCCATTTTTTGCTATACAGTACTGCATCCCTTTAACTGACAATTGCGCAATCATGCGGTGCTGTACCCAAATAAAATTGATGTCCTTTTTTCTACAAATAGAGCTTTTGTTTGGTGGTAATTGAGCACCTCTGAAGTTTTAATTTTTTGCGCAATAAACAAAAAAAAAAATTTGGAAAAAAAAACAATATTTTTTACTTTCTAATATAAAACATACGTTTAGGTCAATATGTATTCTGCTACATATTTTTGGTAAAAAAATCCCAATAAGAGTATATTGATTGGTTTGTGCAAAGGTTATAGCGTCTACAAAATAGGGGATATATTCATGTTTTTTTTTAACTGTAATGGCGATGATCAGCCATTTTAAGCAGGACTGCGACATTGCGACGGACAGATCGGACACCTAGCTGACACCTTTGACACTTTTTTGGGAACCAGTGACATTATTAAAGTGATCGGTGCTAAAAATATGCATTGACACTATAGATGACACTGGCAGGGAAGGGGTTAACATCAGGGGCAATAAAAGGGTTAACTGTGTTCCCTCTGTGTGTTTCTAACTGTGTGGGGGGGATGGGCTCACTGCATGGACACTCTGATCCGTGTTCGTGATTATCAGGAACACTACAGCAGAGTGTCCATGGCTGACAGCAACACGGTCTGCTTGTTTACATTTGCAGACCGCAGTTCTGTCTCTGCGGGAGCGACATCACATCTGCCGGGCCCGCTGATTTGCTCCCCCTGTGACTAATAGCACAATTGCGTACAGGTACGTGATTTTGCGTAATAGAGCCGCCTTGCTGCAGTATGTGTACAGCAGATAGTCAGGAAGTGGTTTATATTTGAATTATTTAAATGCAAGTATTTATATTTTGTCCCTATACACACTTGTACAAGATCAAAATGATATTTTTCAGCAACTGGTGCTTGTTCTCTCTAATTTTTTAATTGTACAAGTTCACCTATAATGTAAAATAGCATTTCTGTTGTGTGGATAATTTCCCCACATATGTGTGCTGTCTATTGCCAGTACAACAAAGAAGGCAAATCATTATTTAGTACATTTTTGTTTTTAGGGGACAATTTTATTTCCTCAACTGCTGCTCCGGCTCTGTGCTATATTTGAAAGTGTCAGGACACCCTTAAATATCACACCAACTAAGCTATTTAGGTAGGAGTAGTGGTAGGGAAGAGCCGAACACCCCTCCCCCCGATTCGGTTCGCACCAGAACATGCGAACAGGCAAAAAATGTGTTCGAACACGCGGACACCGTTAAAGTCTATAGGACACGAACATGAAAAATCAAAAGTGCTCATTTTAAAGGTTAATATGCAAGTTATTGTCCTAACCCCAGGTACGAAATTTAAAGGAATATTTCACTTTTATTGTTTCACTTTAAGCATTATTAAAATCACTGCTCCCGAAAAAAATGGCCGCCGTTTTTAAAACTTTTTTTTTGCATTGATACAAACACTTTATATAAAACAATAACTTGCATATTAGCCTTTAAAATTAACACTTTTAATTTCTCCCATAGACTTTTAAAGGGTATTCCGCTGCTTTTTGAATTTCCCGCAAACACCCCAAATTGTTCGCTGTTCGCGAACGGGGCAAACAGCCAATGTTCGAGTCAAACTCATGTTCGACTCGAACACAAAACTCATCCCTAATCCCAACCAAAACCCAAAACCTAAAATCTAATATGTTTGTGCAGATGCTCCTGTAATTGGAAACCATTTTCTCTACATGTCCTTCTTTCAGTTAAATAATAACAGTAAGGTGTATCCATGGGTACCTTTCTTAGATATTTACCTAAAGCATTGAAACCCTCTCAGGAAGAGGAGGATTAGTTTTCTATCTCTTCTAACTGTCCTTTGAGGATGCAAGACCCTGACCCTATGTCTGGACAGCGGTTTTTATTTTTTGCGCTATAAACAAAAATAGAGCGAACATTTTGAAAAAAATATATTTTTTACTTTTTGCTGTAATAAATATCCCCCAAAATATATATATAAAAAAAAAAAATTCCTCAGTTTAGGCCGATACGTATTTTTCTACATATTTTTCGTAAAAAATCGCAATAAGCATTTATTGATTGGTTTGCGCAAAAGTTATAGCATCTACAAAATAGGGGATAGTTTTATGGCATTTTTATTAATATTTTTTTTACTAGTAATGGCAGCGATCTGCGATTTTTATCAGTACTGCAACCTTATGGCGGACACTTCGGACACTTTTGACACATTTTTGGGACCATTGGCATTTTTATAGCGACCATTGCTATAAAAATGCATTGATTACTGTAAAAGTGTCACTGGCAGGGAAGGGGTTAAAACTAGGGGGCGAGGAAGGGGTTAATTATGTTCCCTAGGTGTGTTCTAACTGAAGGGGGGTGGGACTGACTAGGGGAAATGACAAATCACTGTTCATACATTGTATGAACATGGGATCAGTCATTTCTCCCCCTGAAAGGACTGGGAGCTGTAATGAGCGATCGTGGGTCCCGGGGGTGATTGCGCCCACCGGGCATGCACGTCGGCACCAGGGACAAGCAGGGGGGCGTGTGCGTCCCTAGTGGCTGAAATGCGAAATCACGTAATATTACGTGATTTTGCGCAGCCGAGCCGACCTGCTGCCGTAAAACTACGATGGGTGGTCGGCAAGCAGTTAATGCATCCTAGGTGAAAAAACACAGTGCAGTGTCTGGCCCCCCAGCCCCCCCCATTTTACTTACCTAAGCCCTGAACCCCACCGGGAGGGAGCTTCCCAAAAGGGGTTATCTTTTGCGGGGAGGAGCCGAGAGAGCTGCCATGGGACCCAAGAACAGGTGGATCGGGCCGTGAAAAACAAACTGCACAGTTGAGGTAAGTATGACATGTTTTTTATTTTTTTAAAACGGCATCCTTTACAACCACTTTAAGTTAAAAATAAGGCATCCAAATTACATCCAAATTACATAACAAAGGCCATCACTTTCTGTAAAATCATAATTAATAAACAGTGTGTGGTCGATTATGTCTCCTTTTTGTGCCTTCACCGTGGTTCTTGTCCACTATAATATTCCTTTGTACTCTCAGTCAGATGTTTTAATTATAAGATTTGCAGACAAGGGGTATTATAAATGAATGATAAACACTCACATCAAGTTTACGCACCTTGAAAAGAATTGTTGGAGGCCACCTACTGTTTACATATTACTCCTCTGGGGCTGCTGAATACAAGCCACTTGGGGCGTTACTCAATCAAAGCCTGAAGTGTGACATGGAACAGGTGAGTCCAATGTCTTAGTAAGAATGCAGGGGAATGCAAAAAAGCATGATTGATTAACCACTTCAGCCCCGGGAAAAATGTGCCCCTTCCTGACCAGGCCATTTTTTTGCGCTGCAGCGCTGCATCTCTTTAACTGACAATTGTGCGGTTGTGTAATGCTGTACCCAAACAAAATGTATGTCCCTTTTTCCCACAAACAGAGCTTTCTATTGGTGGTATTAGATCACCTATGTGGTTTTTATTTTTTGCGCTATAAACAAAAAAAGAGTGACCCTTTGGGTCTGGTATGAATATTAAGGGAAACCCCAAACCAAAATTAAAAAAAAATACGTGGGGGTCCCCCCAAATTCATACCAAGCCCTTCAGGTCTGGTATAGATATTAAGGTAAACCTGCTGCGCCAATATAAAAAAAATGGCGTAGGGGCCCCCCCAAAAATCCATACCAGATCCTTATCTGAGCATGCAACTTGGCAGGCCGCAGGAAATGAGGAGGGAACGAGAGAGCGTCACCGGAAAGTGATGTAGTGAAAGTGATGTAGTGATAAGGCTCCTTCCAAACACATTTAGTTGATTATGACGTCATTAGGGGATAACACACAGACCAGTGTAGACACTCTCCCAGTGTTCTCTTGCACTCGGTGCTTCTTCAGCAGCTTGTCTACAGTGGGAGGAGCCCTGAACCATATACAACCCCTTGACTAAACTAAAGCATGCTGGTTTCTGTAAAATGTGCACCCCAATCCAGATGTTTACCATTTCTGAAAAAAACTGCAGAACCTGACATCCCAGAGGCCCTTAACCAGGATTCATCTGGGAACACTGGGCCAGGTGGCAATCTAACGCTTCTGACATAATGACAAGGTATAGCACTGTCATAGTACACCACATAAGCATTGATTTATAATGAGTATAAGTGAACAATATTATATATATTTTTTTAACAAATACTAGTTAACCAATGATACCCGCCCCCTTCATATGACATCCAAAACGGGGACCTGTTATCCTGGGGGTGGACATCATTATGCATGTCCCGGGCTTTGCGGCGGGGATATCTCAATGATGCCTGCACCAGAGGCATCATTGAGATAAAATTTTTTAGCGGCGGCGATCCTTGCGCACCGTAAGAACAATCATAAGTGGCGGTTCCGCTGCTAGA